>VMDO01019789.1:0-38894 GCA_007922755.1 Pedetes capensis
GGATAACACTTTGGAAAATGGGAATACCAGAACACCTAATTGTGCTCATGAGAAATCTGTACATGAACCAGGAGGCAGTTGTTCGAATAGAACAAGGAAACACTGAGTGGTTTAAAGTTGAGAAAGGTGTGCGTCAGGGCTGTATACTTTCACCCTATCTCTTCAATTTATACACTGAGCAAATAATCCGAGAAGCTGGGCTTTATGAGGAAGAACGTGGCATCAAGATTGGAGGAAGACTCATTAACAACCTGCATTATGCAGATGACACCACTCTGCTTGCTGAAAGTGAAGAGGATTTAAAACATTACTGATGAATATCAAAGATCATAGCCTTCAATATGGGTTATGACTAAACATCAACAAAACAAAAATCCTTACTACTGGGTCAGCACGCAACTTCACATTAAATGGAGAAAAGATTGTGGTTGTCCAAGATCTTGCTTTGCTTGGCTCTATAATCAACACCCACGGAAGCAGCAGTCAAGAAATCCAAAGGCGCATTGCTCTAGGAAAAGCTGTGGCAAAAGACCTCTTTAGAGTATTGAAAAGCAAAGATGTCACATTGAAGACAATGGTGCGTCTGACTCATGCCATGGTATTTTCAGTGGCATCATATGGTTGTGAAAGCTGGACATTGAACAAGAGAGACAGAAAAAGAATTGATGCTTTTGAATTGTGGTGCTGGAGACGTCTATTGAATATACCATGGACTGCCAAAAGAACCAACAAATCTGTCCTAGAAGAAGTGCAACCAGAGTGCTCATTGGAAGGAAGAATGGCCAAACTGCGTCTTACATATTTCAGACATGTAGTCAGGAGAGATCAATCCCTGGAGAAGGACCTCATATTTGGGAGAGTGGCAGGTCAACGCAAAAGAGGAAAACCCTCCACCAGATGGATTGACACAGTGTCTGCAACAATGAGCTTAAACATAAATAAGATCGTTTGCCTGGCACAGAATCGGCAAGTGTTTCGATCTGCCGTACATAGGGTTGCTGTGAGTTGCACTCGACTCGACAGCACCTAACAACAACAACAACAATTGGGGGGATACCTACTTTCAATATCTTTAGGTATATTTTTATAGATTGATTGAATTATTGAAATAGAATTATCAGATTTAGCAAATAAAAATATGAGATATATGCCTAATTAAATTTTATTTTAGGAGAAACAAAGATAAATTTTTTTAGTGTAAGTATGAGCTAATTATTACAAGGGATATGTTTATGTTGAAAAATTATTTACTATTTATCTAATATTCAAATTTTATTTGGCAGTGTTATAGACAACCCTCTTATTAGTCTCCTGCCTGAAAAAAAAATCTGCTTGGAAAGTTAAATCTTTGCTGCCACCATACTTAATTTTGTTGATGCAAAAAACTGTGGTTACATAATTTCTATGTAACTTTTCAATTAAATGCCTCAGTTTTTAATATAGTTCCTTACTTTTTATTGTTTTCAGAGAATAAATTTTTATTCTGCTGGTGTGGAGGAAGTCATGTACAATCTGACTTTTCCTAATCAACCTTTGGATTTTACATCTGCTTTTAATTCTGTGTTTTCTTTTACTCTTGTTTCTAAGGAGTTATCACCATTTCCTCAATTTTTCCATCTATCATGGCAATTGTTATTCTTCTAAGATTTCTTTTTTGCAGGCTGCTTAGGATTTAGGTTACTCAGTTTCTCTGACAGTTATCACTGCCCATCTGTTTTTCAGTTTTGTAAATTCTTCCATTCAGGGAAGGAACAGACACAAATATATATCTTAAACTCATTTTCCTTAATCAGAAGTCAGACCTCAATGTTTTGGTAGATAACATTTAAGAAATCAATAACCTTAATCCCTAGTAAACTTCTGAGAACTATAAGTGAGAGAATGATTTCCAACTTCATTTTATGATGGAATATAATTTTGATATAAAAAAGTCAGAAAGTGTGAGAAATATCTGTGATAAAATGCATTTCATTTTCCACAAATATTAGAAAACAAAACCAAGCAATTTATTTTAGACTATTTATATTAAAATGCTTTAAAATAAACACCTGGTTCAAGGTTGTTTTATACCTGAGTAATGATAATATAATGCACATTAGAAAATCTGTTAATATAATTAACCAAAAGATACAAGGAACAAAATGTATATCTTTATGACCTAGAAGAGGCATGTGATAATTTCCCATACCTAGTCAAAATAAAAAGTTACAGAAAACTTGTTGTTGTTGTTAGGTGCCGTCAAGTAGGGTCCAACTCATGGCGACCCTACATACAACAGAATGAAACACTCCCCCACACTGTGCCATGCCCGGCACTATATCAGTGCTTCTCTCCTATTCATAGGATTTTCAAAGTCTGATTTTTGGGGGGAAGAAGGAGGGAGGAATGGGCTGCCAGGTCCTTACCCCAAGCCTTTAGCACCTAGTGTTCCTAGGTGGTCTCCCATCCAAGGACTAACCAGGCCCAACCCTACTTAGCTTCTGAGATCTGATGGGATCAGATGCCAGGGTGATACAGCTACTGTCACAGAAAACTAGAAATAGAAAAATAAGAGTAAAGTATATTCCTACCAAATATTAAGACTAAAAAATCATATTTATTTGCCAAATATCTAGAGTAAACTTTGTATTTATCAATAGATACACTCTAATTCATGTAAACAACCAGGAAAGGCTGTCTCCTACCCTCATTTCTAATCAAAATTTCCTGAAAGCATCAACCAGCTCAGTGGGTAAGATTAAGAAATAATCTGAGAACTTTTAAAAAAGTGAATACAGCTCTTACGATTTACAGGCGAGAAGACAGTTTATATAGAAAATCCAAGAGAATCTATGGACAAAATAATGAAAACATTTAAGGGAACTCACTATCATTACAGATTGTATAGTATATACAAGTTGTGATAAAAATACAGTGAATGTTTAAATGAAAAATATTTATTGCAATAAAAGGCACATCACCCTTAATCCCTCTCATAATACTCCACTTGACTTTGGGCACACTTAACCCATTGTTTTACTACTTTCTGAAGTTCTGGAAGTCCTCTTCTGTGAGTGTCTTAAATTTCATCCTTCATCATGGCAATGCTCTCTGTCACAATCACTTCTGGTACAGCAATTCCTGTCAAATAAAAACATTATCGTGTGTCCTCATCCACCTTATTCATCAGATCTGGCACCACAGGACTTCTGGCTCTTCCCTAAAGTCAAAATGACCATAAAAGGTAAAAGTTTTGAATCAATTCAGGATGTTGAGGCAGCCACAGCAGTGCAATTAAAGACACTCAGGAAAGAAGACTTCCAGAACAGCTTCAGAAACTGGCAAGAAGAATGGAATAAATGTGTTCAGAACCAGAGGGAGTATTTTGAGGGATATTAAAGGTGATGTACTTTTTACTCTAATAAAACTTTTAAAAATTTAAGCATTCACAGTGTCTTTTGATCACACCTTGTACTCAACTTAATTGTAATTTTACGTATCACCATATAAAAAATTGAAAGCATAATTTTTATAGACAGAAAATATAGATTTCTAGGTAAAATCTGGGGCTGGGATTTAGCTCAGTTGGTAGAGTGCTGCACTGCAGTCTCTGAGGTCCTGAGTTCAATTCCCAGCACCACAAAAATGGGAGAAGGACCTGGCAATCCACTCCCAAGGCAATCCCGAAACAGTCTGCCATTGAAAACCCTATGAGGGTCGCTATGAGTCGGATACCGACTCGACAGCACCTAACAACAACAACAAAGGTAAAATCTAACAAATGAGGTTTTAGAATTTTATAGAGATAATTATAAGACTCTATTGAAAGGTACATTAAAAGATATGAATAAAAGAAAGTGCACAGTTTTGAGTTAGAAATTCAAAAGAACAAACATCTCTCTTAGTTCCCAATTCATCATAAACTTTAATGCAATTTCACTTAAAATCCCCAAAGAGCCTTGATGATTTTATATGAGAAATTGAAAATCAGATTCAGAGATTCTTATATGTCTGAAAAGGTCAAGTAGAACCATAAAAACTTAAGGAATAAATGTTATCATAGGAGATATGAAGATTTGTGATGAAACTGTAAAGATATAAAAAGTGACAAACTGATACTGAGTTTGAATACTAGACTAAAATAATGGAACCAATTGTTAAGACTCATTCATAATGAAGAAACTTTACAAGTAATAATAAAGGTGTTAATACAAATATTCAATACATGGTGCTGGGGCAATTGTGACAGTACACTTAAATCCCTATCTCACAAGGTACATAAATTTATTTCAGGCAAATTAAAGACCTAAATGTGAAAAGCCACACTTAAAACGTGTATCAAAGTACTGGAGAAAATCATTATGATTTTAGCATAGGAGAATTTTTCTTAATGAGATGCAAAAAAGCATAAACCAAAATCAAAATGAACTGATAATTTGGTTTATGTTAAAATTATAAATTTCTGCATTTCAGAGGATACTAAAATCAAAACCAAATGATATCTTGAGAAAAAAAACCCAACAAAAGATTTTTAGAATGTACAAAGAACTACATATTAATAAGATAAAGACATCAAACCAATAGAAAAATGGATAAAGCAATTAACATATAATTTTCAAATTGGCAATAAAAATCTAAAATGCATAATTGTTAGGAAAATACAAATTGAAACATGAAAGAAATATCATCATACTCATCAGATTGGATTTAAAAAAGATTAGATTGCCTGGTGCACAAGACGTCTAGGTTCAACCCTCTAGCACTGCAAAAACAAAACAAACAAACCTTCTGAAATGCTAAATTCTGTAATACTGCAGAGTAATAGAAATTCTCATGTTGTTGTAAGGTGCCTTCTAGTTGGGTCTGACTCATAGTGACCCTCAAAAGGTTTTTAATAGCTGTTTTCAGGATTGCTTTGGGAGTGGATTGCTAGGTTCTTCTCCCATTTTTGCAGTGCTGGGGATTGAACCCTAGTCCTCAGAGAGTGTGGAGCAGAACTCTACTAATTGAGCTAAACAAGCAAGAGTAGCTCAGAGCAGCCATTTTGGAAAATAATTTGGTAATATTTTCAAGAGACTCAAATCTTTGACTCAGGAATTTCACTTCTAAGTACATGTACATAAGGAAATACATGACAAAAAATTCATTGAAGTATTGTTTTTAAGAGGAAAAACTGGAACTAACTTAAATTTATCAACTGGATGATAGATAAAAAGATGTTACGGTATTTTCGTATAGCAGAATAATATTTAGCAATTAAAGTGAATGGATAGCACAATATACTCTAACATTGGAGATGTTAAATGAAGAATATGTTGTTAGGTGCCTTTGAGTCAGTCTGACTCATAGTGACCCTCATAAGGTTTTCAATGGCTGATTATTTTGAGGATTGTTTTGGGAGTGGACAGCCACATCCTTCTCCCATTTTTCTGCAGTGCTGGGGATCAAACCTGGGTCCTCAGAGACTGTGGAGCAGTGCTCTATCAACTGAGCTAAACCTCATCCCCTAATGAAGAATATTGTTGTTGTTAGGTGCCATCAAGTCAGACTCAGCTATCCTATGTACAACAAAGTCTTGTTAGTGCTTCTCTGCTATGCATAGGAATTTCAATTTGTTGTTGTTAGGGGCCGTCAAGTCGGTATCCAACTCATAGCGACCCTCATAGGGTTTTCAATGGCTGACTATTTCAGGATTGCCTTGGGAGTGGATTGCCAGGTCCTTCTCCCATTTTTGCGGTGCTAGGAAGTGAACTCGGGACCTCAGAGATTGCAGCGCAGCGCTCTACCAACTGAGCTAAATCCCAGCAGGCATTTCAATAGCTGATTGTTTTTTTGAAATGGGTTACTAGGTTATTCTCCCAAGCCTACAGCACCTGGTGTTCCCAGGCATTCTCTTATCCAAGTACTAACCAGGCCTGACCCTGCTTTGCTTCTGAGATCTGATGGGATTGAATGCCACAGTGGTATGGCTGCAGGCAATGAAGAATATAGAGAATCAGAAATGCATGTTGAGGAATAATAGGTACAGTTTGATGTCATTGTAGAGTTAAAACCTATGTTGCTGTTGTTAGGGGCCGTCAAGTCGGTATCCGACTCATAGCGACCCTCACAGGGTTTTCAATGGCTGTTTCGGGATTGCCTTGGGAATGGATTGCCAGGCCCTTCTCCCATTTTTGTGGTGCTGGGAATTGAACTCAGGACCTCAGAGACTGCAGTGCAGCACTCTACCAACTGAGCCAAATCCCAGCCTGATTAAAAGATATAGTAAACCAAATATTCTCTAGGGACATGTACAACTATAAAAATATGCACAAGCAAATTCAAGATAGAAATTTTGCCTAAGGAAAGAAGGGAATGGAATAGAAATACACAGTAGGCCTTAACACTCTATCTTATATGTCTAATACTGTGTGTGTGTGTGTGTGTGTGTGTGTGTGTGTGTGTGTGTGTGTGTGTTGCTAGGGATCAAACTCAGGGTCTTGTGTATGGAGCACAACCATTCTGTCACATCTCCAGCCCTGATATGTCTAATTTTTTTAAAAAGACTCAGGCAAATACGGTAAAACATTAAAGTCTACCTAGCTACAAGAATGCTATTCTATAGTTTTCTGTATGGTTGGGACATTTTATAATACAAAATGAAAATAAAAGTCTTAGTCATAAAAACAAGGAACTTGAAGGGATAAGTTAAAATATTTGATGTATCATGCCAATAGTCACTCTAAAGAATGTTTAAGTTGCTTTTTTCACTTTTGTTTGTGGTCTGCCTGTTGAGTGAAGAAAACTTGGTTGCAGAAGCTCATCTGTTTTAAAAATATAGATCAAGTCCTGTTGTGGCTAAGTGAATGGTCCAATGTAAATAGTTTTTTTGTTTTGAAAGTAAAAGAAATATTTTTTATTTTCCTTATTTTTAATTGATGTAGAAGATAACTTGTTTAAAGTAATAATAGTAACAACGTATGGGTTGGTTATAGAATTTGGATAAATGAATAAATGCTTTTATTGGTATTTACATGGGGTCTCTCTCCCAGATTCACAATAGGGGCCATTCCATACCTTTATCCACCTCCTCTCCCTGGACTCTTTCAAGACCACTCTCTCATCCTTATCTTGTGACTTGTCCCTTCCAAGACACTAGAGGGAGCTATCTCACATAGCTACATCAGCTCCTAACTTCTGTCTTTTCCCTCTCTATTCAGAGGATGACAGGTCCCTCCTCTTATCATGAATTTGTGCTACTTTAGGCATCTGTCCAGTACTTTTCTTCTCTTATTATATTCTCAATATCTTCTCTCTGACTTATTTACTTTCTTTTATCTCTGTTTTCTTATCTGTTAAATGGGGACAAGTACTAATTTCCAATATTGTTGTTAGCATCAAATGAGAGTAAACAGAGACCTATGTAAACATTAATATTTTTCTGCGAAAGGCCATATGTCTTCAAGAAATTGTCATTTGTAATGTAAGTTTTTAAGTCTGGGAGGATTTTGATTTCCTTAGAAGGGATATATATATATATATATATATATATATATATGTTTATAAAATACCTTGAGAAGACTCTTGCAAAAAAATTCATTAACAGAAACCAGGGAAGGAAAAGAAAATTGTGTGCTAAATGGAAAGGGGGAACTTCAGGGAAACACATTTAAAAGTTTACAGATAATTTGGTAGTTATTTTTCATTCTCTTCCCTCTAGTTTTTCCCCCCATAAGGTGATATTGTCTTCTCCAGAACTAGCCAGAAGAATATTTAAGTTTTGAAACTACGTGTTTTAAAATTGATAAAAAATGATGCATTAGCTTATGTTCAAGTTAGTAAATTGATGTAGCACTTTGAATGAACAGCAGGACATAAAAACACTTTTGAACAGTATTATGAAGAATTACAGATGCTTTTTTTGGAATAGCTGCTCATTTCCTAAATAGATTTATTTAATAGCTTTTCTCGTTTAATAAAAGGATGAATTGGAAAAATATGAACAGATTGTCATAACCAAAAATAAATGAACTTGACAACCTGGAAGAGGAGCAATTGCCAATGGACTGAATAATAATGCAGGAGAACTTTGGCATGCAACATTTATGTATGAATAGGAAATAAAATTTTTGACATTTAAGATTAGAACAGGCTGCCCATAAGTGGATTTTGTGAAAAAAGATAACATTTTAAATTTCCCCAAAGATGATGCTCTAATGAAACATATGATCAACCATGTTAGCCTTAACACTTTTAAATATCCTGTTTTTCCACTTTCTTCTTTTCAAAACACCCAAAATAATATTCTGATGAGTATGACTCTAGTGAAGATTATAGTACTTTCTGGGTTTTTTTATTCTGTGTTACTCATAAAAAGTGGGGCTGGGGTTTAGCTCAGTTGGTAGAGTGCTGCTCTGTGCACTCTGAGGCCCTGAATTCAATCCCCAGGACAACAAAAATGAGAGAAGGACCTGGCAGCTCACTTCTGAAACAACTATAAAATAATCAGCCATTGAAAACCCTATGAGTAGCAGAGCAGCACTGACATAGTGCTGGGTGTGGCACAGTGTCAGGGAGTGTTTTGTTCTGTTGTAATAGGATCCTAATGAGTCAAACCTGCCTTGATGGTACCCAACAACAACATAAAAAGTGATCAATTCAATTCTTTGCTTGAATATCTTAACTATATTTGATATGTCTGGAAAAAACAATCATCTGTTTAGAAAACTAGTATTTTCATACTAGCTGTTTCTTATTGCCTATGTAATCTTGGCCAAGTTACTTAATATCTCTAGCCCTCAGATGCCTCATTTATAGGATGAAAGTAATAATTTAAGAATCTGATAATCAAAATGAAAAAATGTACCTGATGATGTATTAATAAGTATAGAATTTATGAACTATGCAAAACAAGATATTTTACGTGTGCATTTCACACATTACCATTTCCCTTTTGGAATTTTCTAGCACCATGTGTTAGAGAACCCAGACAACTGAGCTTTTATTTTTCATTCATATATATGATATCGTGTAGGATTGTTCAAGTAGACACAATTCAATTAGTTATGAATCTCATCAAACATTTAAGAAAAGAACTTTAAAAAGCCCATCTACTCTCTTTGCATTGAAGCTAAAGAAACAACAGCACAGAGAAGTAAAGGGAGAATCCAAAAGACAAATCAATAGCTCGCTGCTGCTGCTGCTGCTGCTGCTGCTGCTGCTGCTGCTGCTGCTGCTGCTGCTGTTGCTGCTGCTGCTGCTGCTGCTGCTGTTAGGTGCCCTCAAGTAGTGTTCAACTCATAGCAACCTTTTTAGGGTTTTCAATGGCTGATTCTTTTGGGATTGTTTCTAGAGTGGACTGCCACACATTCTTCTCCCATATTTGTGGTGCTGGGGATTGAACTCGAGTCCTCAAAAAGTGTGGAGCAGCACTTCCCTGACTGAGCTAAACCCCATCCTGCTATAGGATCAGAATTTAGGATTCAGCTGTTTAGAACCCTCCTAGTGGGAGAAGGGCTTGACAATCCACTCCCAAGGCAATCCCGAAACAGTCAGCTATTGGAAACCCTATGCGGGTCACTATGAATTGGATACAACTCGACGGCACCTAACAACAACAACAACAACAACAACAGTGGTAAATTTTTCATGATTTCATTTGGCTTCCTTTTCATAGAATAGAGATGAAAACCAGTGCCTATTGTCTTAGTGACTTACCATTTCACATGGGCTCTTTCAAACAACAAATGATTGTTGCATACTTCCTCTGATAGGCAATGGGAATTTAAAGATAGCACAACCATTTCTCCTAAGCAATCACATTATATCAGAGGAACCGATGTGTATGAAAAGAGCTATAATAAATAGGATGTATGCTTTAATGGAAGTATGTACAAAACATTTGTTGATCATACTAAGAGGCCAGAAAAGTCATGATTACAGTAGATTTCTGAAAAAGGAGGTAATTTTTTAGTGATTTTGATGAGGAAAAGTTTGCATGTGTGCTCTGTCTCTCTGCCCATCTATCTCTGTCTCTGTCTCTCTTCCCTCTCTTGATTTTGGGGTGTGTGTGTGTGTGTCTGTGTCTGTGTCTGTGTGTGCATATGTGTGTTCTTGTGTGTGTGAAGAGAATAAGATGGAAATGACTTAAGGACAACTTGTACAAAAGTAAAGAAGAATTATGAAAAATCTGGTGTGCTTGTGAAATGGCATATACTTTCACTGTATATGATGTGAGGGAGGGATCAGCAAGACAGGAGTTTAGAAAACAGAGGAGGTAGAAATCAGTCCAAAGGAAAAGACAAGAGTTAGCTTATGGGAAATCAAGCATGAAAGCGAACACAGCAGTTTGGAGTTCACACCATAAATACCAATAGAAAGCTAATAAAACATTTAATGTAGGCAGACTGGTCTCCCTTGGGTTTTTCTTTTTTATGAAAAACATCATTCTGATGTCAAATAAGGAAGAATCATAGGGTTAAAAACAAGAATGGAAATTTAAGATAGAGCATTATTAAAAGAAATAATGGGAATTTGATCTGAAGCTGTGGGAGCAGAGATGGGACAATGGATATCAAAAAGAATGAGGCAGATATTGATATGTTCATGCTATAGCTGAACAAATCCAAGTTCAGAGAAGCTAAGTAATTAATCAAAATAAACCAGACTCACAAAGGCAAATATTGCATGTTTTCTCTCATGGGGCATATACATTTTTTAAAAAGATGTGACAGTAGAAGGAGTACTATTATTAGGGAGGAGAAAAGGGAACAGTTGGAGGAGGGGGACAAAAGACGGCATGGGGATGAATAGAATCAAAGTATATTATATGCATATATGAAAATGTTATAGTGAAGTTCATTATTTTGTGCAATTTATATATCTTAATAAAATCAAGAAAAATAAAATAAATAGCTCCTGCACAACAAAGGAAATACATAGCCAGGAAGGAAAAAAAAAATCAAGATTAGAGTATTGGTCTATATTGACTACAATGTCAGTACCACCTTCCAAGTTGTAGTCCATTGGATGGGGCCAAATTCACATAGATGAAGGAGGCTACTTTACTGATCACTCAAAGACACTTAATGAGCTCAAGGGAAACACTAGTCCTTTTTTTTTCTTATCTCATTTTTGAAATGTTAAAATTTTAATTGATACATAAAATTATACATATTTATTGGGTAAAACATGATATTTCAACATACAGATACAATGTATAATGGTCAAGTTTGGGCTATTGATATAATTTATCATTTCTTTTGGTTGGCACCTCCAAAATCCTATTAGCTATTTTGAAATATGCAATTATTGTCAATTATTCAATTATTCAGCCTACAGCCATATCACTGTGGCATCTAATCCCATCAGATCACAGAAGCTAAGCACGGTTGAACCTGGTTAGTACTTGGATGGGACAGTGTCTGGGAACACCAAGTGCTGTAGGCTTGGGAGAAGGACCTGGCAACCCACTCACAAAGAACAGTCAGCCATTGAAAACCCCATGAATAGCAGAGAAGCACTGACAACAGTGCTTTGTCTGTTGTATGTAGAGTCACTATGACTAGGACATTGACTTGACGGTACCTAACAACAATTTAATTATTCATCAGACTGTGCTATAGGACATTAGAAGGTACTCCTCCCACCCACCTGCATCCTTGTACCCATTACCTATCATCTCTACATATACACTTACCCACCCTTGCCAGGCTGTGGTAACCAATATTCTAATTTCTCTTTCTATGAGATCAACATTTTAAGATTCCAAAAATGAGAACATGTGTTATTTGTCTTTCTGTGCTTGACTTATTTCACTTAACAGAATGCTCCAGTGCCAGTTGCATCCATGTTGCCAGAGATGACATCACTTTTATTCTTTTTTATGGCAGAATAATCTTCCATTGTTTATATATACCAGATTCTCTTTATCTATTCATCTTTAAATGGATTCTTAGGTAGATTCCATATTTTGGCTATTGCACTGGAGCATTCTGTTAAGTGAATAGTATATATACATACACATACATATATACATATATACACATATATATACATCTATATATACACATATATACACATATACATATATATGTACATATATACACACATATATATATACATATATACATATATACATATATACATATATACATATGTAGGGTTGGTATGAGTTGGACACCGACTTGAGGGTACCCAACAACAATTCAATTATTCATCAGACTGTGCTATAGGACATTAAAAGGTATTCCTCCCACCTACCTGCATCCCTGTACCCATTCCCTGTCACCTCTCCATACACCCTTACCCACTCTTGCCAGCCTGTGGTAACCAATATCCTACTTTCTACTTCTATGAGAGCAACATTTTGTTACTATGGCTCCTGCAGTTTAATTTGAAGTCACGTATTATGATACTTTCAACATTAGTTTTTTTCTCATGATTGTTTTAGTTATTCAAGGTCTTTTGTGCTTTCAAATGAATCTTAGGATTGTTTTTTCTCATTGTGTGAGAAAATAACCATCGGAAAGAAAGTGCTAAAGATAATGTAGAATAAACTATGAAGTTAAAAATTCATAAAGGTAAAAATAATAGTAAAATAATAAAAGAGAGGACAGAGAAAAGAAAAAGAAAGAAGATTAAACAGTAGGAAAGAAAAAGAATGGAATGTGAATAAGAACAAGAAATAAAAATATCTGAATACAAAATAAAGTACATAAGTATAATTAGATAAAGGTCAGAAAATGAATAAAAATAAAAGCATAAAAGATTTAAAAATAAAGAATACAGTACTAAAAGCAAAATAAACAACAGCAGCAGCAGCAACAACAACAACAACAACCCAAAAAAACAAAAAAACAATAAAAGGAATGAGAGCAGTTTCTTCCTGGGTCCTCTAATATGGGAATCCAGCTGGTTGGCAGGTGGGGCATCTGGAATCTATTGTCATTCTTCTCTGCTTCCTCTGTACATGTTGCTTCTGTATGTGGGCTGAAGCCCAGGGCAGGCATGGGTGTATTTTTAGCTTCAGGACTACATTCTTTTTAGATGCTACCCTTTTTTGCCAGGTGGGAACCACTGCTGCTCCCAAGAAGCACCGTGGACTGTGGTCCAGGCAGGCTCCCACTTGTTCCAGAGGAACCCCAGGAATATGTACCCAGGGGCAGTAAATGTCCAAACGAAGGGAAATTCCAAGTGCATTGGAGAGTGAGGAAGTAAATAGAACACTAAGTTTTCCACTTGAGACAGAGAATCAAGGGAACCTGGCACTCTGCCTATTGGACTCAGCACATTCAGACCTTGTCTAGCAGTAATCCACTGGACATGGGCTCAGAAATCACAGTTGTGCCCCAACTAACCACATGCAGCAGGAAGGCAGCTCTAGAGGCTGGCCACAGGCTTAGAACTCTGTCTCCATTGTAATCTGCTGGAGAGAGGACTTGTTCCTTGCCACAGAGTGTGGGGGCCACCAACAACTGCATTCTGCCACAGGCCAACCTCCCTGCTGCTTGAAATTTTCAGCATATCTGTGCCTGACCCTCTGCCTCTTTAGGGCTGCCTCTTGTGTCCATCTCTCACCCAGACTCTGTGGCAGTGTATCCCCAGGCTCCCTAACTTATGATTGTTCCTTGTTTTCAGGTCCCCAGAGTAGCTCAACTCAAACAATAGGCTCCCTCTCAAGATGGTGGCTGGCTGTAGCACTCTGAGTTATGGGGAGCCATGCAATGGATTTCATCTTCCGTGCTGGCCTGCCATTGCAAGAGGAGTCACTTTCACACCAAATACCTGCACTGGATTTGAGGTTTTTGAGAACTGTGGGTTTCTCTTGTAGCTGTGACTGCCTGTGAGATAGTTGTCACCAGACCTGCTTGTCTTACCTTGTGGTTGAGGATTCAGTTTCCTCTGCCCTTGGGGAGTGGGGCTGGAGTTATAGACTGTTTTATACTTCCCATTGCATCACTTTTTTCCCCTCCCAGCTTTCTAGCTATCCTGTCTCCTCTTTTTTGATTCTTGATGCTCTTCCTCTCTTTCTTTCCTCAGAATACTGTTTCTCCTTTGTTAGCTAGACTCTTCTTATTCACAGAATAGCATGGAAGAAACTTCTAATGCATCATCTTACCATGGAAACTTGCTACTGATTTCATATGCCAACTTTGTATCCTACAACTTTACTGAAATTGTTTATCTGTTATAATACATTATTGGGTAGAATCTTTCAGTTTTTCTATGTGAAAGACCATGTAATGTTTAAACAGGGGCAATTTGACTTTCTCAAATTCTATTGGGATGGGGTTATCTCAGTTGGTAGAGTGCAGCTTCATACTTTCTAAGGACCTGAGTTCAATCTCTAGCACCACAAAAATGGGAGAAGGATGTGGCAGTCCACTCCCGAAGCAATCGCAAAAAAGTCAGCCATTGAAAACCCTATGAGGGTTGCTATGAGTTAGACATGACTCAATAGCACTTAACAACAACAATAATAATATTTTCTATTTGGAGGCTCTTTATTTTGTTTTCTTATCTTATTGCTCTGGCTGGAACTTCCATCATCATATTAGGTAGGAGTGGTGAAAATGGGCATACTTGCAAAACACTTTATCTAATGTGGCACCATATGTCCTGGATCCTTTTCCTAAAGTCTTGTTCACACATTTTACTTAAGCAATTTAATTTTCTTTTGACAGACTGTTATTAGAGTAAATTTTGCATTTTTTGAAATAATAATGATTAAGTAATATCTCTAAGTAAATTCAAGCCCCAAAGGAGTTGGGGGGGGGTGGTAAATGGACTATCTAAAACCTACTAATACAACTTGTCTTTATTTCAGAACAAACTAGTGGATCTTAAGAATCTAATTTGTCTGGCCCACCTCTCTCTCTTTCTCTTTCTACCCTCCCTCTCTCTTTTCTCTCTCTCTCTCTCTTCTCTCTCTCTCTCTTTTCTCTCTCTTCTTTCTCACTCTCTTTTTGATTTTTCTGCTTTACTTATAGAGTTAAGGGGAATAATCTATAAATATTATACAAGTAGAAAAAAGTTAGTTTAAGTTTTAATATAACCAAAGCCTTAGTTAGTACTTGGGCTCTTATTTCTTAAAAAAATTATGTCAGCTGAGTGTGGTGGGCACAAACCTATAATCCAAGAATTTAGGTAGACTGAGACAGAGGATTATAAATTCAAGACCAGCCTGGGCTACATACAAATCAAATTTAGTATTGTATAATATGGTGTATCTATTTCTAAGAAAAAGATAGAGATAATATGAGTTTTATTATAATAATATGTCCTTTATCTATAAATAAGTATAATCTATAAATAGGAGGGTCACATTTCAATTTCATGTAGAAATATTTCTCTTAACCAAAAGAAGTTTTGTTGATGAGACTCTTTGGGGAAAAGTAAAACAAACATGAAATGCAACTTTTTCCCCCCAAATGATACAATTTTGATTTATATGATTCAAACATTTATCAAGATGTTTTGATATTCACAAACTTGAAGGGGTTGATTTTAGGAAATACAACCTGGGTAACAGAGGTGAAGATAATTGCTGTTTCTCATTTTATTTTATCTATTTTTTTTTTTTTTTACAATGCTGAGGATCAAACCCAGGGCATTGCCCATACTAGGTGAGCACTGCACCCCTGAACTACATCCCCAGCCCCAAGAATTTTCATATGGATGATGGCACAGAATTAAACTGATAGACTGGTTTAGTTTATAATTACTCATAGTAATTCTTGAGTATGTAATAAACAAAGTGATGTTTACATGGATGTCCTCAACTATATGGTATGTCTAGGTCTCTCAGTACCTGTAGCTGAATTGCTTTGAATAGTGGAATAAAAAAGGAGTTTAAGAAATTGTAAAAACTAATGCAAGGGCTATACATTAAGACAAATTAGAATAAATAGTGTATTAGGTTTCTTATAGCAAAAAAAAAAGCCCCAAGAAGATAAATATATATATGAGATGTACATGGTGTATATCCATATATGTATATAAAATATGTATCTCTTTTTATGTCTCTCTGTCTCTATTACTCTCTCTCTCATGCATATGAAATTTTTAAATTTTTATTTTAAGGAATTGGCTAATGCAATTATGGAGGCTTAGTGAGTCCAAAACCTGATGGGGTAGGCTGGCAGGCTACAGATGCAGGAAAGAATTGCGGTTTGAATTTAAAGGCAGTCTGTTGGCAGATTTCTTTCTTACTTAGAGGAGGTCAGTATTTTTTTTTTTCTGTTAAGGTCTTTAGTTAATTGGATTAGGCACATTCACATTATGGCGGTTAATTTGCCTTATTCAAAGTCTGCTAATTTAAATGATATCAGTCAACATCCCCCTCACAGAAGCATTCAGAATAATATTTGACCAAATATCTGGGCACTTTGGCCCTGCCAAGCTGACAGATGAAATTAACCATCACACTATCTCACAAGGTTCTGAGCATTGAGTGGTTTAATATATCATTCATTAAATGTTAACTCCTTGTTGTTGCTATTCAAGCAGGCAGTTCGCTAGAATGGTATTGAATGCTCGATTTCTTCAGTCTGATCAGGAAAAGTGGCTTTCTTCCTTTTAAAGAGAAGTTTGTTCTTTATTTTTTCCTCTCATTTTCTCTCTTTTGCTACTGCTAGGAAATCAGTATAAAATAAAGACCCATTTCATAAAACCTTAGGCACCAGTATAGTTATATTATTCAGACTTAGTTCAGGTGGAGAAGTTCATTACAACGAGCAAAGTTATGAAAGATGTTCGGTTCCCAAATGCATTTGCCCTTCCACCAAATAAACCATTCATGAACATGCAGGATTTTAGCCCTGCTTTCCTTCTCTGCGCCTATTGTGTTGTAGGATTCTGCCCAGCCCCAGCTGTTTGCACAGTGATCTCACAGCTGATGCTCAGAGTTAAGGTATCCGCAGTTTCCTTCTCTGACAGGACTGATGTTCTCCCCTTCTTCAGTAATTAAGAATTTTCTCTAGGCTTGCTTGTTTAAAAAGGTCATAATTTGTAAGGAACTCTGTATTCAAATTCCGTAATAAACTTTTCTGACTTCCTTAACCAACCTTTCTGACTTCCCATTTATTTCAAGATAGTTCAGAATTACTAGCTTTAAAAATCATGAACATTCTTACCTCTGTTTTGTCTACCATAGACTTTGAACTGCTTTCTTTCTCCATGAGTCACATGGGAGTTTGTTCTGTGTGTAGACAGTTTTGCTGCTTGTGGTATGAAAAAAGGGCCACTCCACTGCCTCCGTTTTGTTCCATGTTCTTTGTTTCTCAGCAAGGCAACTGGGTCCCACAGCAACAATACTTAGTCTGGGCAGGTAGTTATCTACTTCCACCTGTTATAGATCAGGGTAAATCAATTGGTGTAGTCAGTGTCATCCATGAGCAGCTTGGGAAAACAAGGCAAAAGTGTCTTTGATGTCCTTCCTCTTGGGTGCCTCCATGTCCAATTCTTGATTATGGGCTCCTTCTTTTTCCATCCTCCCAGCCAATACTGTTTAAGGCCCACTGCTTTGACACCCTTCTATCTCTAAGATGCTAATTCATATTTGGGAGGATATCCATGTTACTGCCTAATTTTTACTATGTATGAGGATATATAAAGAGCAATATTTAACCCAAGAAACATGAAGTATTGAATATACAGCCTCCTGACATGGATAGCATGTCTGTTAAATCACAATAAAGGTAATTATGTACTCTGTTAGTCTGGGGTATTTAAAGAATTACTGTGAAGCTTGTAGATATGGTTGGATTTCCCGTGAGCATACCAAATGTAATGGAAGCTCTTGGTTTCCCACCCTGATTGCCATTTCAGAGCTGGTGTAGCCATTTCCCAACTGGTTACAGTGTTGGTTGTTAAGGACTGATAGCTGTGAGTTATTCTATCTCTGGAGAATTCCTGAGCAGTTATTTAAACCTCAGAGCATCCCATAGCCACAGTCAATGGGTAATTGACGTTGTCTAGTGCTGTTGAGTCATGTCTGACTCATCGTGACCCTATGTAAAACAGAGTGAAACACTCACCAATTCTGTGACAGGTACATGATCTTTTTTATATTTAAGCCAACTGTTGCAGACACTGTGTCAACCAATCTATTTGAAGGTTTTCCTTTTTTTCGTTGACCGCCACTCTCCCAAACATGATGTCCTTCTCCAGGGATTGGTCATTCCTGACTATGTGTCCAAAGTATATAAGATGTAGTCTAGACATCCTTGCTTCCAAGGAACACTCTGGCTGCACTTCTAGGACAGATCTTTTCGTTCTTTTGGCAGTCCATGGTATATTCATGGTATATTTGTCTCCAGCACCATAATTCAAAATCACCAATTCTTCTCCTGTCTCCCTTATTCAGTGTCCAGCTTTCACAACCATAGAATGCAACTGAAAATACCATGGCATGAGGCAGGTGCACCTTCATCTTCAATGTGAGGCCTTTACTTTTCAACACTTTGAAGAGGTCTTTTGCAACAACTTCTCCCAATGGAGTGCATCCTTTGATTTCTGGACTGCAGCTTCTGTAGGTGTTTACTGTAGAACTAAGTAAAGCAAACCTGGACAACCTCAATCTTTTCTCCATTTATCATGAAGTTGCCCACTGATGCAGTTGTAAGGACATTTGTTTTGTTGATGCTGAGGTGTAATTCATTCTGAAGGCTATGTTCTTTGATATTCATCAATAAATGTTTCAGATCCTCTTCAGTTTCAGCAAGCAGAGTTGTGTCCTCTCCATAATTCAGGTTGTTAATGAGTTTTCCTCTGAACCTGATACTGCCTTCTTCTTCATAAAGTCCAGCTTCTTGAAATATTTGCTGAGCATAGAGATTGAAGAGGTACAGTGTAAGGATACAGCCTCGTCACACATCTTTCTCGACTTTAAACCAGTGTTTCCTTGTTTTGTTTGAATGACTGCCTCCTGTTCCATGTACAGATACCTCGTGAGTACAATTAAGTGCTCTGGTATTCCTATTCTTTGCAAGTTATCCATAATTACTTATGATCCAAACAGGCAAAAGCCTTTGCATAGTCAATAAAACTTAGCGATCTTTTTGGTATTCTCTGCTTTCAGCTAATAACCATCTGATATCAGCAATGATGTCCCTGGCTCCATACCCTCTTCTGAATCCAGCTTGATTTCCTGGCAATTCCCTTTCTCTATATTGCTGCAGTTGCTTTTGAATGATCTTTAACAAAATTTTGCTTGCATGTGATATTAATGATGTTATTCAATAATTTCCATATTCTGTTGGATCCCCTTTCTAGGGAATAGGCACAAATATGGATCTTTTCTAGTCAGTTGGCCAGGAGGATATTTTCCAAATCTCTTGGCATTAACAAGTTAGCATCTCCTACCTCAGAAAACTAAAAATAGAAATGCCGTATGACCCAGCTATACCACTACTGGGAATATACCCAAATAGAGACAAGTCATCATACCACAGAGACACCTGCATCTCCATATTCAGTGTAGCAGTCTTCACAATAGCAAGCATATGGAACCCACCAAGATGCCCATCAAAAGAAGAATGGCTAAAAAAAAATTATGGTTCATATACACAATGGAAACCTGCATCTGCACCACTATGGTATCCCATTCTGTCAGATCTTGGAAACTAAGCAGGGTCAGTCTTGGTTAGTGCCTGGATGGGAAACTACCTGTGAACACCAGGTGCTGTACCAGGTGCTGTACCAGGTGCTGTAGGCTTGGGAGAAGGACCTGGAAACCCACTCCCAAAAAACAATCATCCATTGAAAACCATATGCATATCAGAGAAGCACTAACTGTTTCACCTGTTGTATGCAGGGTTGCTATGAGTTGAATACTGACTCAATGGCACCTAAGAACAACACCATCACAATGGAATACTACTCAGCAATAAAAAGTGAAATAATGTCATTTGCAGCAAAATGGATAAAACTGTAGAACATCATATTAAGTGAATGAACACAAGCTCAAGAAGAGAAATACCGTATGTTCTCACTTATATGTGGGAGCCAGATCTTACTTAAAGGAAGAAAAATCCTATAAAGGTTGATATATAAAAAGCACACAATTAAAATTAACGAAGAAGGGACAATATAAAGAGTAGAAAGAAGGAGAGAGGGAAATAGCAAAGGGAAGTGAAGGTTGTAGACAGTGAGATGAGGAGGAGAAACAACGTAGAGGGATAAAGAGGGAGAGGATAATCTCAATGTAAACAATGCAACTTCATGAGTACATGAGAAAAATAGGGGAATATAACCCAAATATGCATTTGAATTTTACTGTATACTAGGTATAAGGTTCCATAAACCTTGTAGGTTTATGAAAGTGTAGCCAGAAGTGATGTAATGGTTGCATAATGGAAAAAGCCAATGCTGTATTATTCATCATTTACTTATAAAGGGAGGATAAAACAAAACAAACAACAACAAGAAACAACACAAAACAAAAAACCCCAATATGTCATCATCTCCTGTGCTGCATCTGTTTGTTGAAACATCTCTGTTGGTATTCTATCAATTCTTGGAGCTTTGTTTTGCCCGTTCCTTCAAGGAAGCTTCCACTTCCTCCTCCAGTACCATTGGTTCTTGATCATATGCAAGCTCTTGAAATGGTAAGTCACCCACCAATTCTTTTTTGCATAACGACTCTGTGTATTCCTTCCATCTTCTGTTGATGTTTTCTGAATTGTTTAATATTTTCCCTGTAGAGTCCTTCATTATTGCTCCTCAAAGCTTGAATTTTTATTTCATTCCTTAAGCTTGAGAGAAACAGAACACATTCTTCCCTTTTGGTTTTCTGTCTCCAGCTCTTTGCACATGTCACTATAATATTTGATTTTGTCTTCTTGGAGCTGCCCATTGAAATCTTCTGTTTAGTTCCTTAATTTCATCATATCTTCCTTTTACTTTTGCTGCTTGATGTTCCAGGGCCAGTTTCAGAGTCTCTTTTGACATTTAATTTGGTCTTTTATTTTTTCCTATCTTTTAAATAACCATTTGCTTTCCTCATGAATGATGTCTTTGATATCATGCCACAACTCATCTGTCTTTCTGTCATTGGTGTCTAATATGTCAAACCTGTTCTTGAGGTGTTCTCTGAATTCATGTGGGACATATTCATGGTCATACCTTGGCCCTCTTACACTTGTTCTTATTTTCCTCAGTTTCAGTTTGAATTTGCATATGAGCCATTGATGGTCTGATCCCTAATCAACACCTGGTCTCATTCTGACATTTGATATTAGGCTTTCCCATCATCTCTTTTCAGAAATGTAGTCAATTTCATTCCTATATGTTCTATCTGGTGTATTACATGAGTATAGTTGCTGTTTATGTTGGTGAAAAAATGTATTTGCAATGAAAAGGTCATTATTCTGACAAAATTCTATCATGTGATCTCCAGCATCCTTTCTGTGACCCCGGCCATATTTTTCAACTACTGAGTCTTCTTTGTTTCCAACTTTTGCATTCTAGTCACCAGTAATTATCAGTACATCCTGATTGCATGTTTGATCTATTTCAGATTGCATGAGCTGGCAAAAATCTTCCAATATCTTCATTTTTTAGCCTTAGTGGTGGATATGCAAATTTGAATAATATTCATTATTAACTAGCCTTCCTTGTAGATGGATGACTATTATTCTATCACTGACAGCATTGTACTTCAGAACAGATCTTGAAATGTCTTTTTTAATGATGAATGCAACTTCATTTCTCTTTAATATGTTATTCTCAGCATAGTAGACCATATCATGCCCATGATAGTCTATTTTAGCTCACTAATGTCGAGAATGCTGATGTTTATATGCTCCATTTCCCTTTCGACAATTTGAATTTTCCTGATTCATGCTGTGTATATTCCACATTCTAATTATTAATGGGGGCTGGGATTTAGCTCAGTGGGTAGAGCGCTGCGCTGCAGTCTCTGAGGTCCTGAGTTCAATTCCCAGCACCACAAAAATGGGAGAAGGACCTGGCAATCCACTCCCAAGGCAATCCTGAAACAGTCAGCCATTGAAAACCCTATGAGGATCGCTATGAGTCAGATACCGACTTGACGGCACCTAACAACAACAACAATTATTAATGGGTGTTTACAGTTGATCCTCCTTATTTTGAGTCATGCCACATCAGCAAATGAAGGTCCCTGGGAATTTACTCCATTCCTGTCATTAAGGTAGATGCTACTTTGAGGAGTCAAATCCTCCCCGGTTGTCTTCTGAGAGCCTTCCAACCTGAGGGATTAATTTCCCAGTACTATATCTGATAGTATTTCTCTGCTATTGATAGGGTTTTCAATGGCTAACTGTTTCAGGAGTGGGCTTCCAGGTCCTACTCTAGGGAGTCTGCCTTAGTTTGAAAGCTCAGCTGAAATCTGTCCACCATGAGTGACTCTGCTGGTATCTGTAATACCAGTAGCATACCTTTCAACATCACAGCAACACACAAGCCTCAACAGTTATGCAAACTGACAGATGTGTGTGTATGTGTGTGTGTGGGGGGGATGATTGATTGGCAAAAAAAAAAAAAAAAAAAAAAATCCCAGCCACCTCACTTAAAATTGCACTCCCTGTGGTTTCCTATTCAGGCTCCAGAACTCCTCATGGACTCAGGCTGCAAGTAGTTTCCAATTGAACCCACATCTTTTCCTGGTTCTTCCCTATCCCTACTCCCTTCAAATCCTCACCAACTCCTTCTGGGAGCACTTTCTCAAGATCACTTGCACAAGAATGTACCCCAAGGCTCTGCTTCTAGAACATGTGACTTCAGATCCTGAGTTTAGGCTTGGGGAATCAGAATAGCAAAGGACTTAAAAGGGAGGCAGGTTATTTGAATTTGACATTTCAAATGAAAAATAATAGCAGAATTTTATTTTGTTTTTATTTTGTTTTGAATTACATTGGTAAGACCAATCTCTTTTGAAAAATTAATTAGCATATTGAATTATACAAAGTAAGGAGTATCATTGTGACATTTCCCTATGTGCATGTTATGTACTTTGAATATATTCACCACTTTATTAACCTTTCTTATCCCTTCTCCCCTTTTTCCCTTTCCACCTTCCTAATAGTTCCCATTTTACTTTCATGTTCTATTTTCTCCCTAGCTTCCACATATGACAGAGAATATGTGATTCTTGTCTTTTTGAGACTGACTTACTTCTCTGAAAATGATGATCTCCCTTTCCATCACTTTTCCAGCAAATAACATAATTTTGTTCTTCTTTACAACACACACACACACACACACACACACATATATATACATATACTCACATTTTCTTTATCCATTCATCTATTGGTGGGCACCTAGGGTGATTCTATAACTTGGCTATGGTGAATAGTGCAGTGATGAAAATGAGACCTATAATCTCTTGAGTGCTTAGTTACTACACATCTCTTAGTTAAGCAATGTTAGTAAGAAAGGGCATCTATTGCATTCTCTGGCTTGTTTGCCATCCAAAGATATATGTCTTTGTGGATTAATGGATGGAAGAAGATATCTAAGTTTTAATCTTCACAAATTTAATTATGTTACAATCTCATATCTGCAAATACATCTTCCAAAAGGAGACCACTGGCAAATTGTTGCTAGGTTGCAATTCCTTGTCTGCTAAAGGAATTTTGCAATTGGCCAGTTTGAGAATAAGCTCCAGTCCAAGGAGGAACTATTAGAAGCTCTGGTATTATCTGCATATTAAAGATGTCAGACCATTTCCAGGATCCAGTCAGAACTATGAACTTGCTTTACTGGACATGCTTTCTAGAAACCTACCTCAAAGACAGAGAAGCACAAAATATTTATTCTGTAATGGAAACAGGCTTCTGATTGACCACAGTGAAGCTCAGATTTAGGTAATCCTCTCTCTTAGGCCATAGCTCTTCAGTTTTCCAAACTCAGAGCTGTATTTGTCTGTGCTCACATACCATGTTTAAGGCAGGAAAATTGACCCACACAAGTCACACTCTACGTAAAAAAGACACATTTTTTTTTGTTCCCATTCTTCTGCACCTTCTCTGCTTCTGCACTGATTTACAGGTTTTATACCCCATCTCTGATCTGCTTCTGGACATTTTTATTTGACCATGGAATCCGGACTCACTTGATTTGATTTGATTTGATTCCCTATTCCTTCTCTACCAGCTCTTCTTCCCTGTATCCTTGCAGGAGCTCCTGCACATAGTAATCCACTTGCACATCTTCCAGGTTAAGGGGACCAGCTCCTTCTTCAGTTGTACCACTACCTCACAATACTATGTTCCCAGACAATGATCTTTAAAATAGAACAAGACAAACACAAAGGAAGCCACCAAATAACTGCAAGACTTTCCATCCAGGTTCTAAGTAGATTAAGCCACTAAATTCTGCCAGCAGGTACTGTGAGATTCCAGTGGGATAAAAGATAGCTGCTTTCTTGAACTTCATAGCTGACCTCACCCCATCAAACAGTTTGTCACTTGTGGAACACTAGATTTAAAAACACTCTATGTCCATAGTGCTATTACTAGAAGTCTGGTTGTTGTTGTTGTTAGGTGACGTCAAGTCATGTCCAACTCATAGCCACCCTTGTAGGGTTTTCAAAGGCTGATTGTTTTGGAATTGCCTCAGGAGTGGATTGCCATGTTCTTTTCACATTTTTGAGGTGCTAGGAATTGAACTCAAGACCTCAGAGACTGCAGAGCGATGCTCTACCAGCTGAGATAAATCCTAGCCCAGAACTCTAGTAACCAGGTTAAAATTCCTTTTCTATTTTGACTACAATCTACTGACAGTGTTAGCTCAGTTGGTAGGCTGCAGCTCTGCGCACTCTGAGGCCCTGGCTTTGACCCTCAGCATTACAAAAATGGGAGAAGGATCCCAAAGTAATCCCAAAACAATTAGCTATTCAAAACACTATGAGGGTCTCTGAGCTGGGATTTAGCTGGGTTGGTAAAGCGCTGCTCTGCAGTCTCTGAGGTCCTAAGTTCAGTTCCCAGCACCTTGAAAATGGGAGAAGAATGTGGCAATCCACTCCCAAGGCAATCCCAAAACAATCGGCCACTGAAAACCCTGAGGGTCTCTATGAGTCAGACATGACTGGATGGCACCTAACAACAATAACAACATGAGGGTCTCTATCAGTCAGACCCAACTTGATGGCACCTAACAACAACAACTGATAGTTGTCTTTTATCATATGCCTACCATGTGGCAGGAACTATTCTATATACTTTTATAGGTATAGTTGTATGGTTTTAATTTTTATTATAGATTCAAAGTATTATTTTAATTGTCGAAATGAAGAAATTGTAGTTTAGAGAAATTAAGACATTAAGTGACAAATCTGGATATGAACGTACACCTATCTGACCTCCATACCTATATCCAATTACCCCCTCCCTTTTGTGGTGTTAGGAATCAAACCCAGGGCCTTACACATGCTAGGCAAGTGCTCTGCCTAACCCATCTCTCCTTTTCATTATCCTCCAAGTACTCACATCAGCCTGACAACAATCCATGTTCATAACCTCCTCTACTGGTTAAGTTTTGCTGTATAACCCTGTTAGTGCCTTAAAAGAGCACGCATTTATCATCTCAGTTGCTTTGGGTCTGAAGATTGGCTTTTTTGCTCAGAGTTTCAAATAATGCAATCATGGTATCATCTGGTTTGTGTACCTTTCTGAAGCTTGGTATCTTCTTCCAAGTTGTTAGAAAAATTAATTTCTTACCTACTGTAGGAAAACCTTCCATCAGATGGAGTGACAGTGTCTGCAACAATGGGCTTAAACATAAATAAGATTGTGTGCCTGGCACAGAATTGGGAAGTGTTTCGATCTGCTGTACACGGGGTTGCTATGAGTCAGACTCAATGACACCTAACAACAACAAAAACAACTGTTGGTTGGAGGTGGGCCTCATCTCCTGGAGGCGTCTTGCATGGCCCTTTTCATAGGTGTACACAGCAGGACTGTTGGCTTCTTAATGGCAGCAGAAGTGTTGCTTTCCAGTGTGCTGTGGTGGAGTCTTATATAACACAACCATAATCAGAGGAGACAGGAGAAGGACTTGGCAGTCCACTCCCAAGGCAATCCTGAAATAATCAGCTGTTGAAAACCCTATGAGGGTCGCTGAGTCGGATCCGCCTCAACAGCACCGAACAACAACAATGCAAAGGAGTGACATCCTACTTCCTTTGCCACATTCATTTAGTTTGAAGTGAGTCATCAATCTTGTCCACACTCAAGGGATGGGGATCTCACAGGGACCCTTATGGAGTATTGGGGTCATCTTAGGTTGTCCCCACCATGTCCCCTTATCAAAGTTATCATAGGGCTGTGGGTGAAGGTTAGAAAAGCATAGCACAACAGAAAAAAGTTCTTGCTGCAGCTGTTACTTCCAGCTGCCTTTTTCCTCCCCTGTCTGTAAGGTGGAGAAGATGTATTTATCTACTTTGCTGGGGCAGGGTGACAATTTGGCCACAGAATGCTTCTTCACGCAGGATGAAAGCCACTTTATAAAACCAAAGTATGTTTTTTTCCCAAAAGAAAAATATAGAAAGAACTCATCTGTTGCTAGGGAAACCACAACCTTTCACTGTGTTTATTTGGAAAAGAAGCATATTCAAGACTCTTCACTGTAGGAACAGGGATGGTGCACTAGGTTGGTGAGAATAAACAAAGAAAAATATCCTTCCTCCCATATAAAAACCCATTATCTTGCATCTTGCTGAAAATGTTTTATTCTCAGGGGTCTGATTTGCAATTCACCCTTTTTCCTCCTGCTGTTTTTGTCTTGTCTGCACATGAAACTTCTTTTGAAGTTGGCAGAATCTTTGGATCTGGGCAAAACATAAGAAGCTGAAGGGATACTGGGCAAGCCAGCAAAACCCTGTTCCAATATGGCATGGCTAAGAAGCCATGGGATCGCTCCCTTCTGTCCATGTTGCACTGGGCACTAAGTCAAGAAAGAATTTCAGCACATTTTAAAATACTCTTAGTACATCAGCAGACCCCACGTATTATTGCTTAAATGATCACATTTTGTACGGATACTGTGATTCAATTCACGCTTTTGAAAAGGCAATTCTATTTTCAGGTGTCTGAAAATTTAGCTAAAATGGTCCGATACAGTTTGACTTGAAATACCACTTCCACGCACATTTTAGAGTCACAATGCCACCTCCTTTGTTGCGTAGTAAGAAGAATCCTCTTTTAGGGTCCCAGATTGAAGGCTCACTGAGCGCCATTCTCCACTCTGCTGTGGCAGACCACTCCATGTCCCAAGACCTGAGGAACTATGATTCAGATTGTCTCCAAGGATATTTTCTTTGTGAAAATGTGAAAGAAAGACAGGATGGCAGAAGGAGATCATTAAACTAGACGTTCTAACCTGCAGAAACATTGTTACCTAATGTACACTCAAACACACACACACTCAAACACACCACAAACTCAAAAGCACACAACACTCAAACACACATGCTCTCTCACACACAAACACACACATACTCATGAACACTTAAATACACTCACACTTAAACATACCCAGACACTTACACACTCAAACACACTCACAATACTCATGCACCCTCTCACATTCAAGCACACTCTCTCACATGCAGATACACTCAAACACAACACACATTCATACACTCACACACTCAAACACACACTCACACTCAGTCTCACAAGCACTCACACACTGACACACACACTCAGACACACATATAAACATGCACAGCCACGCACTCCCACTTAAACATGCTCAAACACACTGCCACACTTACACACACTCGAACACACAATACTCAGACACTCATGCACCCTCTCACATACTTACGCACATGAGAACACTCTCACAGACACCCACCCACTCATACACTCAAACACGCTCTCTCACTCTCATGCACACTCACACACAAACAACTCAAATACACACTCCACACACATATTCTCACGTACACACTCACACAATTACACACACACACACACACACTCAAACATCAAAGCAAGCCTAATTTTAGCCTAACCTAGAATGTTAATGGGGGTGGGATTTAGCTCAGTTGGTAGAGTGCTGCTCTGTAGGCTTTGAGGTCCCAGGTTCGATTCCCAGCACCACAGAAATTGGAGAAGGATGTGGCAATCCACTCCCAAAGGAATCCTGAAACAATCAGCCATTGGGAACCCTGTAAGGGTCGCTATGAGTTGGACATGACCTGACAGCATCTAACAACAACAACAAAATGTTACTGTAATATTTAAAATAATAGTCTCAGTCACTATTTTGCCATAGTCATGTACATTATACTAAGAAAATGTGAAAGAGACTAGATTTTTTTTTCATTACTGGGATGTTGAATCTGGGGCCTCACATGTGCTTTGCAAGCTCTCTACCACTGAACTGCACCCCCAGCCCATATATTACTTTTCATTTTGAGACAGTCTTGCTAAATTACATAGGTTCCCTTTGGCCTCCAACTTGTGATCCTCCTGCTTCTGCCTCCAAGTTGCTGGGATTACAGGTCTGTACCACCACACTTGGCAAGGGACTAGATTTCTAATGATTGTTTAGTGTCTGCAGGATTTGAATTTATAAGTTTCCACAGGGGAAAGGAAGCTATTTTAATTGAATCTGCCCACCAAGGAAATGTTATGAGACTGGATGTGTGAATTATTGGAAACAGTGTGGAAAATTTTAATCTAGAAAATACAAGAAAGAGTTTGAAGAAAGTTAATATGTTACTGAACTCCCTAATTTTTAGTGTTCTTATACCAGTAATCGAGGAATAAAATATTTTGGTTAGACATGTGAGTAAAAATGCTGACATTCTTTTAATCATTGTGAGTAACATAGTATGTTGCTAGTAGTGCCAGAACATGTATCCTATTCAGTAGTAAAAGAAAAGTATTATAACCACTCCATTTGAAATAACTGCATGTCAATAAGGAATATGTATTTTTAAAATTCTTCTTTAACTAGGAACCTCAGTCTACTCAAAAAATATCTATACAATTTCCCAACCTTAGGTTTCTCTGTTGCTGGGAGATAAAAGATAGTAGGAAGGTAAATGAAGTGGGCGAGAGGAGCAACAATAATTGGAAACACTTCACTTGGTTTAACTTGTTCCATATGGATATAAGAGTATACAATGGCTT
Organism: Pedetes capensis; assembly: GCA_007922755.1. Lineage (NCBI taxonomy): Eukaryota > Metazoa > Chordata > Mammalia > Rodentia > Pedetidae > Pedetes > Pedetes capensis. The sequence goes on from VMDO01019789.1 coordinate 29,091, forward strand.
GTAGCGGTGAATTGACCCCACAAAGTTATTTTCTAATAGTTTATCAACTCATTATTTTAGAAAGCTTCCCAGCCTGTGTTACACTCAGGGTGATGTAATGTCATAAACTAGAAAAGAGAATTGTAGATTTGATATAGTTCTAAAGAACAGTTCAAGAAAAATAATTTGCTGTTTTGAGAAAAATGTTTCTTCAGACATCAAATTAAGCTTATTGCTAGATCACTCACAACTATTTTTCTTCTTTTTAAAAAAATTAGAAGTGGAAATAATCCTGAGATTATTTGGAAATTTAAATAGTTACCCTGGATCAGAGATTAAGTCATCCTCATGATATACAGATTTCATTATTATAAGGTTGAGAAATCAAATTCATCAGTTTGAAGTTCCAGCTAGAGTATTCTGAAAATTAAAAATTATTTATTTTCCCAACCTCCTCCACACTGCTGCCTGTAAGGTTGCCTTTAAAATACTGTATTTTCAATAGGAAATAGCAATTAAAATAGTAGAGAAGTTTCAAAAACTAGGAGATTAAAGAGTCTGTTAATCTTTTTCATTGGCCCAATAATTTCATGTAGCTTGTCACTCACTATTAGAGCAATATTATTATAGACTTATTGTCCCTTATTTTGCCATGAAGAAGGTAAGTAGACATGATGCCAGATTTGTAGTTTTCAAAGCCCATACTTACCTTGTATAAACACAAATGCAGATGTAACATTTTATGGTTGAAAGGGACTTAGCCATCAATGAATGATGGATCTTCGACCCAGAAAAGTAAAGCGATTTGCCTCAAATGATGAAGCCAGAAAGTGTCCTACCTGGGACAAAAGTAAAGATTTCCTGGTTCCTAGCCCAGTGCATTCATAGCACACTATTTAGTATCAGAATTTGTATTAAATGTGTCAAGTAGATATAGTTATTACATTGTGATTTTTCAAGGCTCTATGGATTTCCATAGGACATGTTTTCCAAAAGATTTTGGAAGCCTAAGTTAACACCTGCTACTTTTTAAATAAATGAAAAGCATCTTTAATCTTTATTAAATTCTCCATGCTTCCAATGTAAGTGCTAAACAACACAACCAAGCAATCAGAATCTCTGCTAGAAAAACGGCTGTAACATAAAGTCTTATGAGGGAAGTGATGAGCTGAAGTAGTGTCAAGGTTGTGGCTCTAATTTTTTCCAGTTGTATGTAATTATCTACTTATTTCCATGGTCCAACTATCTTTCACATTTCCATAGATGCTATACTACATTGACACATTGTAAAACTGTCTCTGAAAGCCACCAACAAGCCTAAACAGTGATTTAAATCTATGTCTATATCTATAGTTATATTTATATCTATCTATCTTTTTTATTTTACTAAGGCTAGTGTATTTGAAATGAAGTAAGACTTGCATTTGATTAAAACCCAGTGTCTTTTAGTAATTATGCTGATGCCAGTGGGTTTTGAATGTACTTAGAAGAGAATGCAAATGCACACCAAAATTGTATAGCAACCATGGTCAGTTATAGTTAAGTGGATCACGCACTACTGCCAAGGATTCTTGTATTTTTTCCTGAAACCACAGACTCATTACTTGACAGATTGTGAGATCAAGGTTGCCTTGTCAGGTAGACTTAGGCAAATCTGGTATGTAAAATTCAGTTAGTAAGAAGGGATATTGGGTAGAACCATTAGATGCCACACAAGCGTAAAAGCCTAATTTCTGCTTTACCTTCTCATTGAACAGTAGTTCTTTTAGGAGGTATTTGTTATAAATTGTACTTGTTTGATTCTGATATCTTCATGCCAAGTTGTTTTAAGCTATAAATCCCAATACTATGTGACTCAGACTTGCTCAACTTTAGCTGCTTGCATGTTCTATGACTATGAATGTATGCTTATTCATCATATGATTCTGCAGTTAGGTGCCCGGTGATTAAAGTAATATATAATCAAGGAGGCCAACTTGTAAATCCAGTGGTTTGGAAATCTTCCAAGCTCCATAATTTGACTATGCAATTGAATTTTTTCTGTTTTTATATTTTTTTCCCTGTCACCTCCTGATCATTTCTATGAGCCAATATTTTTGTGTTTTGTGAGTAGGGAAGATAAGTTTTTTTTTAAATGAAGCCAAGTTCAATAGGTGATCAATCACCTTTCTGTGAATATGATCATCTTGATGTCACTTCACTCAGTACATTAGAATGTTACTCAGATCTTGAAATTGGGTATCTGTCTCTTAAATCAGCTGAATAACAATTCTTTTTCCTTGCTTTTGTGGTTTGTAGGAGTGAAAAAACTTCTTTCTAGAAAGGCCTAAATAGTAAATGTAAGTTTTGCAGGTCATTCTTTTTTTAATTGGTATTTTAATTGCACATATTTTTAGGACACAGAGTGATAATTCAGTTCATATATACAGTGTGCAATTATCAAATCAGGACTGTTGACACGTCCATCTCCTTAAACATTTTATAAATTTTTTTGATTAACGTGTAATGATTATTGTACATATTTATGAAGTATAGCATGATTTTTTAAATTTTCATAGAGTTGCATCCTATATTTTGCACTTTTTCTCTCCTTCTTTACCCTTCCATGTTGGGTCACGTGGCTTCTGTAATAACTGTTCAAGTCTGTCATAGTGCAAAGGTAGCTCCAGACAATAGGTAAACAAATTAGTACAACTATGCTACAGTTCAACTTTATTTATAAAATTGGGAATTGGATTTGGCAGTGAAGCTGTAGTTAGGTAAACTTTGGATTATAGTAAACTCTAACTCCTTCAGAATCCTGAAGCTTTATATATATTTTTCTTTTTGTGCTAAATCAAACCCAAGACATAGTGCATGCTATATACTCCCAGCCCTTAGAGTCTTCTTGCTGGACTCCTAGGGAAAAGATTACATTGGATGAGTTTTGCAAAAGCAATTATTTGTACACTTATTTCAATTGATGGGTTATATTAAAATATATTGATGTTATCTGATGAGAAGTAAAGGAAAAAACCTACTATGATTCTCTTAATTGAACAAATTATAAGGAAGCCCCAAAATAACTTTCGGAGATTACAAAATAAATGTAACTGATTTGTCAATGCCAAAAGCGACAAGTGATCAATTTAGATCACTACAGTTTTGAAGTCTACTAAGTGGAATGAATTATCCAGCCCATTAATTTAGGAATTGGCTAATGTTGTGAGAACTTCTCTAGTTATTGATATTCTCATTTGCATCCTGGCCATGAGTAAGACAATTTGCCATTAGAATTGACCTCTCTTATCTTCAAAACAAAACAAACTAAAACAACAACAACAAAAAACTAGTGATAGCTCTTATTTCTGAGATGTATTATCTACCATCTGCATTTTCTGTTAAGAATTGTAATGCTGAGAGTGAGATCACCAAGATGGCTGAATAGGAGTTTTCAGTGCTTTTTCTGTCCCAGAAACACCAATTTGAACAACAATAGGCTCACAAAAATAACTTCCTGAGAGCTAAGGAATCCAGGTGAGAGATTACAGAACCAGAGTGGAACACAGAGGCAAGTAAAGATACACTGAAGAAGGGGGGAAGGATGGTTTTATATTACCTCCATTACTCCTCCCTCAAGTCCAAGCAACAGTGGAGACAGAAAGACTCTGCATTGTGGAAGGAAAGTAAAAGTGAACTTCCAATTTTGCCATGGATGCCAGGACTAGGCTCACCTCAGTGAACCCTGGTGCTATGCCTGGCCTAGGGCTCCGAGCTCTAGGCTCATCCTAACACTGAGCCTGCCCCCATGGTCTTGGGCCCCCCCACTCACCACAGTGATAGGTATAACACTGTGGTTCTATAGACCCAGGCTCCCGGCCAGCCCCCACAGACTAGGGACACAGGCCTGCCCCTGTGGATTCAGGCTCATAATCTACTGTAACATAGATTAGCTCTCATGGACCTGTGATCCAGTTCTGCATGCTTGGACCCAGGCTCAAGACCTATCCCAATAGACAGAGGCTGCAAGCCTATCCCCATGGATCCAGTTACCAGATGAATCTCAGTGGACCACAGACACAGCTCCAGTCAGGTCCCAGGATCCAGGCCTACATCTGATGTACCAGGCTCCAGACTTGCTTCTGAAGACACAAGTGAGTGCCAGGCTCATCCACATGGACCCAAAGCATAGACCAGTTCCTGGGACCCAGGTACCAGGCCTATCTGCACCTTAACCCAGGCAAAGTCAGCCAGTTCAAAGACATCAGAAACAACCCTTTCCAGAGATCCCACCAGCTGACATGATACATGATAGAGAAGCTCTGGATAGGCTGACTGGTGAAGGGCTTTCCCTAACAAAATCAATCTGTAAAGGCAGGAAGAGATAGATGCCTAATTTTTCAAATATGCAGACACCAGTATAAAACCACAAGGATCATGAATAATGAGGGCAACATGACACCATCAAAGGAACAAAATAAAGCAGTATAATAGACTCTAAGAAATAGAGACCTATAATTATTCAAAATAACTGCTCTAAAACAGGTTTGGGGGCTCATGCCTGTAATCACAGCAACTTGGGAGGCAGAGGCAGGAGGATGGCAAGTTGGAGGCCAGAGACAGCTTATGTAACTTAGTAAGATCCTATCTCAAGATAAAAAGTAAAAAATGGGCAAAGAGGTGCAACCCAGTGGTAGGGCACTTGCAAAGTATGTGTGAGGTCCTGGTTTCCACCTCCAAGTACAAAAAAAAAAAAGGTTTTAAAGAAGTGTGAGTTACTTGAGAAAATATTGGAAAAATGGACACCTAAGTGAAATCATACAAATAATACAAGGAAAAAATGAGAAGTTCAGGAAGATAAACCATAGAGAGAACCAAAGAGAAGGTTTGGAGCTAAAGAACACAATGTCTAACTGAAAGGTGAGATACTATGTCATGATACCTGTTAAATGGCTATTATCAAACACATAAATGATACCATGTGTTGGCAAGGATATGGAGAAAAGGGAACCCTTGTATGCTGTTGATGCAAATGTAAATTAGTACAGAAAGCAGTATATAGGTTCTTCAAGAAATTAAAAAGAGAACTAATATATGATCTAGCAATTCTACTTCTAGATATATGTTGTTGTTGTTGTTGTTGTTGTCGTTGTTGTTGTTAGGGGCTGTTGAGTCGAGTCTGACTCATAGCGACCCTCATAGGGTTTTCAATTGCTGACTGTTTCGGGATTGCCTTGGGAGTGGGTTGCTACGTCCTTCTCCCATTTTGCGGTGCTTGGAATTGAACTCAGGACCTCAGAGCCTGAAGAGCAGCGCTCTACCAACTGAGCTAAATCCCAGCCCTCTGGATATATAGCCAAAGAAAAGAAAGTCAATATTTCAATGAGATATCTGTTCCCATGTTCCTTGTTCCTTACAGCATTATTCACAATAGGCATGGTAAAGACACAACCTAAACATGCACTGGTGAATGAAAGGACAAAGAAAAATGTATATGGGGTATTTATCAGCCATAAAAAAGAAAGATATCCTGCCATATATGACAACAGCATGGATGAACCTGGAGGATGTTATGCTAAGTGAAATAAACCAGATACCAGAGAGAGAAATGCTGCATAATCTCACCTATATGTAGAATCTAAAAAGTCAGTTTAACTCAGAACTAGAGACTTGGATAGTGGCTGCCAGTAGCTAAGGGGTGGGGGAAATGGGAGATTTTGGTCAAAGGGCATAAAGTTTCAATTATGCAGGATGAATGAGTTCTGGAGATCTAGTGAGAAGTACAGTGGCTATAGTTAATTTTATATTGTATACTGAAATACAAAAGGAATAAATCTTAAATGTTCTCATTACATAGGCATATGTGATTAAGTAGAACGATAGGCATATTAATTTACTTGATAGTCATAATTATTTCACAATGTACATGTATACCAAAGCATTATGTTATATACTTTAAATATATATATAAATAAATATATGTATGTACACATAAAATTCATTAATTATTCCTCTATAAAGCTGGAGAACTGTGAATTTATAATGTTACTGAGTAAATAAGCATTAGTCAACTAAGTGGCTTGAGGAAAACCAGGCAGTTTCTCAAGTTAAAAAAAATTAAAATCAAATATAAGAAAAGTTTGACATATCATGCATGCCATTTTTATAACTGTTTCATTTGGTTTTAAGTCTCTATTTAGAGGACAGAGTATACAGATATAGATATACCATAATTGCATTTTTATAACTTAAATGGCCACATCTGGGGTGTTAAAATTATGAATAGGACCAGTATGCTTGACAACTTAGATAAGATTGTTATAGGGTCAATGATGAGTAGAAAATTAATAGTAAATGGTTGTTAAAGATGGAAAACAGGCATATAAAACTTAGTGATTCTAGAAAGGGCAAAATGTAGTGGCCAGTTTACAAGATGGCTTCAATGTTCCTTGCTTTCTGGTATTCATGCCCTTCATAATCCTTCCCACAGTGAATGCAAACTGATTTATATGACAAATAGATTGTGAAAGGAATGATATGTGACTGTGGCAACTAGGCAGTAAAAAGTATTTTTAGCATGTGACTTTCTCTCTCTCTTGTATTGCTCATTCTGTGAGAAGCCAATTGCTATTCCAGGAAGATACTCAAGTAGCACTTCACAGAATTCCACAGGTAGAGGAAGTGAGGTCCTTCCACCAACTTGCCAGCCACGTGAGCAAGCCACTATAAAAGGGGATAGTCCAGCCGCAAACAAGCCATCAGAGTATGGCAACCCTAGTTGAAATCCAGTTGCAGCTTCATGAAACCCCACACCAGAAATGTCCCGCTAAACCACTTGGAGATTTTTGACCCACAAAAACTGTGACAGGTAGCTAATGATTATTGTTATTTTAGTTACTAAGTTTTGATATGATTTGTTATATACCATTAGATAATTAATACTTAGACAAAAAGCAATGTGCTATACCTACTTCATCCTGATGCACAGAAAGCTGCTAGCAAGTGGGAAAGATGACAAATCTACAGATCAGGAAGAGAATGGAGAGTCAGTTCTTATTCTTCTCCTGGGTGCTGGCTCTACTGCACATCTAAGGGTCCAGACCTCGACTTAGTTGTATTCTTTTCTTTTAACACTGTCTGCTGTGTCTTAACTGTTGTTTCATGTATTTTTTCGAGTCTTTTAGTAATTTCAGGTGAGTGGAAGTGAATCTAGTTCTTATTACTTTTTAGTAGATAAAAGTGGTAGTTCTGGGGCAGATATTTTAATGGGATATGGGAAGAGACTTTCTTGTGACATTATTTTATACTTAGAACATGAGGTAAGACTCTAAGATGAAGTAATTTTCCTTAAAAGTAAAATAAATTCTCATAATTTTCCTAAATACATTGATTCTTGACTTTCTTCTTTTATGTGAACCGTTAGGATGATTGTCATTGCCATTATTAAGAAGCTCTAATTTGCTGTTTTAGCACTTGTCCTTATGGTATTTGTTATTTATTGAAGATAGTGTGTCATTATTTTTATAGGTGCATGTTTCCTTTAAAAACAAAGTTTTGTATTTTAAGGATTCTGTAAGTTAAGAAGGTTTGAAACACCTTTTTAGGTGCAAATCATATTCTCTATATTCTAAACCACTAAAACTCTTGATTTAGGATTTAGTACATTTATATTCTCTATACAAGATGTCTGAATCAATTGTGTGAAACTATATGTAATACCAAAGTTCTCCAGGCAATAATAGCTTTGAGGCACGTTTGAAATCACACTTATTTTTATGCCCTAATTCTGATGATTCTCCACAATGCCCTTCATGTTTAACCAGTGTCTCAGTTTCTCAGCTATTTTGGGGAATCCTCAAAGACATATGTTATGTATACCTACAAACCAGTCTTATGCCAATGAATCACCTGCAATTTATTATATAGCATCCACCATTTTTAACATGTGCTGTATATAAAGTTACTCTGCTGACATGGCTGATGGTGACCATAGTGAAAATGTCACGGTCTTTGCCAAGGACATTGTCTCGTGATTCTTAGAATGATCTCATGGCTCTGGTTTCTGTGCAGAGGCAGAGAGAATACACTTGGAGTTTCCTTCAAAGTCTTTCTTAAAATAGGACCATTTCTGGCACTCGTTTTTCTCTTAGAATCTCATCAAGTATTTTATGAAAATAGTTCCATCAACTTCTAGCCTTTGTTTCTTTAATAAATTGTGGTTCAGAAGCCTGATGGAAAATAGACATGAATTTTCTTAATCATCCTTTTCTTTTCTCCCCAAGCGTCACTGGCTTAACCAAAGTTCTACCCCTTTCTGCAGTTACAAAATAATGTCCTCTATGTGTATTAAAATATACTAATATGTACTGAAAGAAGATGTGTGCTATCTCCACCAACAAGTCAGACTTCCCAGGTACATTTAGAAAATAGATAGCAGAGAAGCTTTAAACAAATACATAATGTTTCCAGTCTCTAATAAAACATTAATAGTTAAGCTCTGTTTTGAAAAATCAGGGTATGTAAATAAGTGAGTTATTTCTTATGCCTAGATTGTGTAGTTTGCCTATTTTCCTGAATAAACAATGATTTATTGTTTAAAAACCTTTACATGTATTGACTTACCTAATCCTACAAAAACCTTATGCATTAGGCACATTCTTATTTTCATCTCACAACTTGCTTAAGATCCCATAGCTAGGAAGTAAAAGAGCCAGATTAGAATGTCATTAGTCTTGCCATGATTATTTTGCTACTCTGAAGAGGGAGTTAACTCTGGCAAGCGTTAAACTGAGTATAATTTTCTTGTCCATTTGAACACTTGTATTCAAGATATGTTATATATTGCCTTGTATATGTAAAATATATACATATTTTTCCAAAATGCTGCATATTTTGATACTAATCTATTTTTGTTGTTGTTGTCATTATTGTTACTTAGGGGTTGAACCCAGGGCCTCAACATATTTTGCAAGCATTCCAACACTGGGCTGCACCCTTAGCCCATTGTTTTATTTTTTATCTTGATACACGGTCTAAGTCAACTAGGCTGTTTCTGGCCTCGAACCTGCAATCTTCTTGCCTCTGCCTCCTGAGTTGCTGGGATAATAGGCATGAACCACTGAGTCCAGCAGATATTAATGTACTGTAATTGACGACTGTGTAAATAATTTTTTTGTGTGTGTTTTGTTTGTGTGTTTTTTTGAGACAGAGTCTTGCTATGTAGCCTATGCTTACATCAAACTCACTTTGCTCTTGCCTCTGCCTCGTTGAACAGTAAAATTACAGTCATGTGACACCATGTCCAGCATATCTTTACCCCTTTTCTTTAATGTGGTTAGACATATCTGCTTGAATTAATTTCATTTTAGTGTGCTTTATTCTAGAAAAAAAATAATGAATTATGAAAATGCTTTTTCTAATACAGTGCTAATCCTATATAAGATGATCTGTATTTAAAACAATTCTTCAAATTCATGCTACTTGGTACATTAGAACTAAAAGTGTTGAACAGGAAGTATTTTATAGTTTATTGTGGTTATGAGTAGCAGTGGTGACATGGTATCAGAGCCAACTGTGAATGGTTGATTTCATGACCTGTTATATCAATTTACCTGGGAACTGTGCTCTTGTTGTTGTTGTTAGGTGCTGTCGAGTCGAGTCCGACTCATAGCGACCCTATGTACAGCAGATCGAAACACTTGCCGATTCTGTGCCAGGCAAACCATCTTATTTATGTTTAAGCCCATTGTTGCAGACACTGTGTTAATCCATCTGGTAGAGGGTTTTCCTCTTTTCCGTTGACCTGCCACTCTTCCAAACATGATGTCCTTCTCCAGGGATTGTTCT
>VMDO01019790.1:0-38707 GCA_007922755.1 Pedetes capensis
TGTCAGACTTCTTAGAGGTTGTCAATTTTATTGATTTGTAAAACAACTTCTTGTATTGATTTTCTTCAATTACTATTTTCTATTTTATTGATTTTTGTTATCTTTATTATTTTCTTTCATCTGCTTGTTTTGTATCTATTTCATTCTTCTTTTCTTTTGTGAGATAAGAGTTTAAATTATTGATTTGAGATCTTCCTACTTTTCTATGTAACCATTTAATATTATATATTTCTCTGCACTGCTAGCTTTGTCCCAAAAGTTTTGACATGTTGTGTTTTCAATTTACTTCAGTTCAGTGATATTTTTGTATTTATCTTGATGCTTCCTCTTTAATCTATGGCTTATTTATCAGCCTATTCTGCAGTGTCCAAAATTTTCTTCTTGTCTTTCTGTTACTGATTCTCATTTGACTCTATTGTGGTCAAACAGCACACTCTGAATGATTTTGGGTCCTTCAGTTGGGTTGTTTTGTGCCTTGGTATATGTTCTAAAGACACTTGGAAAAAAATTTATCCTTCTGTTGTTGAGTAGAGTGTTCTATCAAACAGATTTTGTTATTTGATATTTTTATAAAGTTCTTTCATATTGTTCCTTTTTTTTGTCTAGAATTTCTCAAATTCTGAGAAAGGGATATTGAAGTCTGCCACTAAAATTGTGCCTTTGTCAACTTCTTTTTTAAGTTTTACCAGCTTTGCTTTTGTTCACATGATAAGAAGATTTTTTGTTTTTTGCATACACATTTAGCATTGGAGCATCCTTCCTGTCATCATGTAATGCTGTGCTCTGTTACTGATAAATGTCTTTGCTTTGAAGTCTACTTGTTGTTGTTGTTATTGTTAGGTGCTGCTGAACTGAGTCCAATTCAGTGACTCTCATAGGGTTTTCAAGGGGTGATTTTTTTCAGGATTGCTTCAGGAGTGGGCTGTCACATCTTTCTCCCACTTATGTGGTGCTGGGAATCAAACCCAGGTCCTAATAAAGCATGTAATAGCACTCTACCAGCTGAAGTTTATTTACCTAAACTTAATATATTAAAGGTTTTATATACTTCTTGTTTTATTATGGTTGTTTCTTTATTTATGCAGTTTCATGGCATTGATCCCAGGGCCTTGCACATGCTAGGCAAATGCTTTACTGTGGCGCAGAAGCCCAGCACATTTTTAATTTTTACTTTGAGATAGGGTCCTGTTAAGTTGTGCTGGCTAACTCTGGCCTTGAACTACTGATGCTCCTGCTTCAGCCTCCCAAGTTTTGAGGATTATAAGCATATACTACTACAGCTGACCCCATCCCTTTATTTTTAATCTGCTCTATGATATATTTGAAGTGAACTTCTTGTAAGCAGCATATAGTTGAGTCATTTAAAAAAAATTCACTCTGTCTTTTAATTGGTTTATTTATACAACAAACATTTACTGGGTTATTGAAACAAGTTGGTTAAAGTTTCTATTTTTTTCTGTTAGTTTTCAATCAATTTTGATTTCTCTCTTTTCTTTCCCAGCCTTTCTCCTTTCTGTGGGATACTTGAACACTTTTTGGAATTTCATTTTTATTTATCTGTACTGTTTGTGACTTAATATATTTATAGTTCTTTAAATGGTTGATACATATATATTTATGTACATATATGTATATATACTATATATGTAATCATAGTTTATGGTGTCATCATTTTTCAAGTTTAAGTAAAATATAGAAAAATCATCTTCATGAACATCAAATTTCTTGTCCAATTTATTGTCTCAATTTTTTCCTTTGAGCTCATTTGGAACCACATAGGACTTCAACTGTCAGACAGAATTTAGGGAAGTTAAAAAGAGAAGGGAGAAGTATTTTATTTATCCATATTTTACTTTTGCCTATTGTTCTTTCTTCTTTCTAATATTCCATGACTCCTTCAGTTGTTGCTTTTTGGTTTGGGCTTTATTTTTAGTTTATACTTCACCAAAGAATGGATTGATTACCCCTGAATTCCTGAGGGCATTTTTCCCCCCAGGATGTAGCATTTGAATTCATAGTTCTTTTCTTTTACCTTTTAAAAATATTTTATTACTTCCTTCTGACCTCATTCTTGATGAGGCATCTATGCTCTTTTGAATGGTTTTCTTCTGACAGTAAGGTGTCCTTTCAGCTTAATTGCTTTTTACAGTTTTTGTCTTTATTTCTTAAGAATTACTGTGAAGAATTTTGGTGTAGACTTCAATATAGTTATAGTGTTTGGAGTTTTCTCAGCTTTTTGAATCTGTAGGGTTATGTTTCTTTTTCCTTTTGCCAGAATAAGGGATATTTCAGCTACTATTTCTGTCAGTACTTTTTCTACCTCATCCTCTTTTTCTTCTCTTTCTAGGACTCCTGGATCTCAATGATAGAAATTTTACATCTTTTGCTCTTGTCTCACAGATCCATGAAGCTTTACATCCCATCCCTTTTCAAATCTATTTTCTCACTGGGCATGGTGGCATGCTCCTGTAATCTCAAAGACTCAGGAGGCAGAGGTAGGCGAATTGCATGCTTGAGGTCAGAGGCAGTCTGCCCAATATAGCAACATGCTGTCTCAAGAGAAAAATTAAAAATGGGGATCAGAGTGCAGCTCAGTGGTGGGGCACTTGCAAAGTATGTGTGAGGCACCCTGGTTTCAGCCTGTCGATACCAAAAGCAACATAAATAAATAAATAAATCCATTTTCTCTTGTTCAGATTGGGTTATCTCTGTACTTCTGTTTTCCAATTCACCAATTCTTTTATAAACCCATCAAACAAGGATATTTTTTCTTTTTTCTTTTTGGTTATGGTATTATTTATCCATAAAATTTCCATTTAGTTTGTCTAATGTCATTAATTTGTTTGTTTGTTTGTTTGTTTTGCAATCCTGAAGGGTTGAACCCAGAGAGGCAAGCACTCTACCACTGGGTTGAGCTGCAAATCCCAGCCCATTTTTTATTTTTTCTTCTTTTGAGACAGGGTCTTGCTAAATTACACAGGCTGTTTCTGGCCACTGAATTTGTAATCCTCTTATCTCAGTCTCTTTAGTTGCTGGGATTATAGGTGTGCACAACAGCACCTGGATATCTGCTGGTTCTTTGCTGGAATATTTTAAATCTTTTTTTTTTTTATTACATCAGCAACTCAGAGAGAATAGAATGAATACATCAGTATTGATAAGTTAGTGTGGAAGTTCAGGCCATCCACATAACTTCTACTGACAGAACTGTTTGCCTTCTAATTATTGCCCAGCAGTGCCGAGAGTTCTGGTTCCTTACACCTTACTGGGCATTCACCTTTGGCAGGGAGACTGGGTGCTTTATTACAGCCTGCCAAAGGGGCAGATATAGGTTTTCCATATGATCTTTTCTATCACTAAGGGAGAACACAGTTTTTAGTGTGGATTTTTGTTGAGTGTGGAGTGATTACCATCTAAAACTTTTCTGTCTGGCTAAGCTACCTCATTCCTGGTCCTTTGTCTAGAGACAGTATACTTTTACTGTGGCTTTTTGCCTCTTGCCTACTGGCGTTTGCAGGTTGCCAGTTTATGCAGCTCCAACTCTAGGATGTATTGAGACAAAACAAATCCAGGAAGTTGCCACCATGTTCTTCCTTAGATCTCAGTGTCTATAGGTGGTCTTCCTTCCTTTTTCTACTTTTCAGACTAATTTTATATTTGTTTATTATATATTTATACATATATGTGCATGGATACAGACACATACACACATATATATGTGTATATATACATATGGCACATATGTACATGTAAATAATACATATACTATATATTCTCAAATCAAATCCAAGCTCTTTCTACAATTTTGGAGGGCTAAAATATCAGACACAGGTCAAAATTACTTGTGAGTTCAAAGTCATGTGCCAGTGTCGCAACCCGCACCTGCATCTAGTATGCATGCAATTTGATAGTTTGAGAGTTTATGAAATATGAATCTGTATAATTCTGTATACTATGTTCCTATAGAAAATGAAGAATCTGACTTGATTGCAGATGTGATGGAAATAATAAAGAATTGACACATTCTTACAACTGGAAAATCAGGAGATCATAGGACCTATAGTATGTGAAGTCACCATTTAAGAACTCAAAAAATAGCGTACCTATTCTTATCTTTTTTAACTATTATTTTATGTTACATATGACACATTATTCCATTATTTCTGACATTTTTCATCATGTTTTTAGTGTATTTACTATTTTTTATTATTTTTATTTTTATTATTTTTCCCTACTACTTATTATGGTCCCTGATACTTCAGCTACAAGTGGTAATTACAGAATGTAAATTTCTGTATCTCTGATTTGACAGATCCAAACTCTGACCCATGAATTTCAGGTATTTGCTCTGTATCAGCTCCTGTCCTTGGATTTTTTTAGGAATATTTGTTCTTGAAGAGAAGTGAACCCATTGTGATTTCTTCCAGTTGTTCACTCATGCCATTTTCTCTTATTTCCAGGTTTTCACTTGTAAGACATGTACATTAATATCCTTCGTTATAAAAAGGTCTGTACATCCAATAAATAACAAATATCTCTTTATTGAAAGCAGCCTTTTTCTTTTCCTAATTCCAGTTTTAATCTTAAGCACTCTAATTTACCCTGGCCCCCAAAACTGAAACATTAGTCACACTTAATTCTCTCTTTCACCTTTCATATCTCAATGCCACTACATTGTTCTACCTTTTTTCTTCATGGTGCTTCTATCATCTTTAGTTTTCTTTACCATTCTACTCCTGTCATTCAATGTAACCTTGCTATCTAATTTTATTCCTCATTTCTCCTTGGAATACTCTAACTGCCTACTTGATCTTTCTGCCTTTTCTCTCTCTCTCTCTCTCAAACAGTCATAAAAACTTTCCACATACATATTATACACACATGCTTAACGTGAGTTCCCTGATAAGAACTGTTCAATGGTTTACTCTTTCCCTAAGATTAAGCCCATTATATTTAACTTGGAATTCTGGGGCATTCTAATTTCAGTGCATGCTTCTGTGCATCTCTATGAAATCTCTTAGATAAGCACACATATAGAAATAGTCACAGAAGACAATCATATTTAGTCTGAAATCTAGCTTGACCACTTCTGTGAGACCTCAGGAAAGGGACTTAATTTGGTGACATTTTTTTCAATCTGTCAAGTCAAGAGAAAATCAATGATTAGGAAATCTCTAAGGCCAAATTTAGATCTAGCATTCTATCAGAATATTACAAAAAGAGAAAAGAATAAACTAATATCCCTGATGAGCATAGTACCAGAAATCCTTAACAGAATACTTATAAATCAAATCCAACAGAATACTAAAATGATCATGTACCATTACCAAATTAGTTTCATTTCAGGAATGCAAGGATGGATCAACATATGCAAATCAATAAACATAATACAGAACATAAATACAATCAAGTATAAAATCACATGATCATCTCAATAAATGCAGAAAAAGAATTTGATGAATTTCAACATCCCTTCATGATAAAAATCCCTGAATAAATTAGGTATAGAAGGATCATACCTCAATATACTAAGAGCTATGTATGACAAACCCATAGCCAACATCATACTAAAAGGGGAAAAACTGAAAGCATTTCCTCTAAAATCAAGAAGAAGAGGAAAGTGTCCACATTCACTACTCTTAGTGAAAAAAGTACTAGAATTTTAACTAAAGTGATTGGGTAAGAGAAAGATATAAAAGGTATACAATAGGAAAGAAATATGCCAAATTATCCCTGTTTATAGATGATATGACTCTATCATACAAAACATAAAGATGCATACAAAAACATAAAGATTTTACCAAATGACTATTACAACTGTTAAATTCAATAAGAAAGCAGATTTAAAAATCAGCATATAAAAATCAGTAGATTTCTATACCACTAATTAACTTTCTAAGAAAGAATTAAGGAAAATAATCCCATTCATAATAGTCACAAAAATAAGATGTTGTTGTTAGGTGCCGTAGAGTTGGTATCAGACTCATAGTGACCCTCATAGGATTTTCAATGGCTGACTGTTTTGGGATTGCCTTGGGAGTGGATTGCCAGGTCCTTCTCCCATTTTTGCGGTGCCGGGAATTGAACTCAGGACCTCAGAGACTGCAGCGCAGCACTCTACCAACGGAGCTAAATCCCAGCCTCAAAATAAATTACATATGTGTAAACCTAAATAAGAATTTGAGAACTTCTACATTGAAAATGAAATGAAAGAAATTGAAGAAGATACTAAAAGATGGAAATATCTCCTATGCTCATAGATTGAGAGAATTAATATTGTTAAAATGTCTATACTACCCAAAGTGACCCACAGATTCAATTAAAAGAAAATTAACTCAGGATAAAAAAGTGATACCTGCATTGTCATGTTTATTATGGGACTACTCATAATACCCAAGATATAGAATCAGTGTAGTTGCCCATCAACAGATAAATGGATAAAGAAAAATACTACCTACACACAGTGGATTACTATTTAGCTACAAAGAGGAATGAAATCTTGGATATTGAAAAGAAATGGACGGAACTGGAAAACATCATGTTAAGTGAAATAAAATATATAAAGAAAGACAGAACAACATGTTTTCCCTTATTTGTGGAAAGTGTAAAAGAAAGATGACATGAAAGTAGAAGGAGTATGAGGAACTTGAAAGAGAGGTAGTGGGAGCCAGAGATGTGAAGAGAGGGTAGGAGAAGGTGGATGGACACAATAAATGAATAGTATATGCAGATATCTAAATACCATAATGAATCCCATTGATTTATATAATTAATTTGTCTTAATAAATACAATTTTAAAAAGTATGAAGAGACCAGAAACCTAAAAGATAATGTGTGGTTTGAATAATCTCCCATTCTATGGGTTGTCCTGACAATGTGTCCATTGAAAGCCAAGTTTTAGTTTGATAATGTTCAAATTGTCTATTTTGTCATCAAGATTTATTGCTATATTTGTCTAATAGTTTTATAAGTTTTACAGATTTAGCTCTCATATTTAGGCCAATTATCTACCCTGTCTCAAATAGTAAAAAATGGGCTGGGGGTACAGCTCAGTAGTATAGCACTTGCAAAGCATGCAAACGTGAGGCCCTGGATTCAACCCCTGTTATGTTGTTAGGTGCCATCGAGTCAAGTCTAACTCATAGTAACCCTATGTACAGGAGATCGAAACCCTTAGTATTGCAAAAAAAAAATAAATAAATAATAACAATAATAATTTTAAATTAAAATAGAGAATCAACACAATTACTTTGTGTTTTAAAAATGCAGTAAAACAATATCCTAGAATTGCATAGTAATTAATAATGTAGTATAATAAGCATGGAATTTTAAATCAGAAATCCATGTAGAATTCTCAGTCATCTTTATATGATATAAAATTAGTGTTATGCGGTTTCAGCATTTTAAAGTGAGATGTTAATCTCCAGACATGGTGGCTAAAGTGAGATGTTAATCTCCAGACATGGTGACTATAATCCTAATGGCTCTGGAGGATGGAGGCAGGAGGATCACAAGTTCAAGGCCAGAGGCAGCCTATGTAATTTAGCTAGACCTTGTCCTGATATAACCCCCATTATGTCTCAGAAACTGCCTAAATGGTTTAACTGGACAAAGTAGAGCAAGTGAAAAGAAAGGAAGAGGATTCAGATTAACCAAATGTTAGCACCTATTTATGACATTTTGAATCCATCACCATTCAAATTTAGTAAATAATTAATTGTATCAGTGCAAACAGCTGGTGCTGATTTAAGTTGTATGGCTTCTGCAGCTCAGGTATAACAAATATCACAATTTCTTTTCTTCAGAGGCACTCAGGTGTGTCCTTTGGAAGTTGATCAGCATTGTTCTTCTCCAAAGGAAGATGGCATTTCTCATGGACTTCGGAAATGAAGACACAGCTGTAATCAAGTTTTGTGCATACAAAATAGGCCATTTCGTTGTAAAATTATCCCATAAGGTTTTACACTCCAAGTTGAACTGTGAAGCTAATAAATTGAGTGAAAATTAAAACTTTTCTAAAATATGTGAGGCTGTAAGCTCTTACACAAGTGTATATTTACTTTGATTGACAATTACTATCACTGTTTTTGTGCTCCGAGAAGTTCTTTTAGCCACCCCACCCTCCATTTTGGTTTTGGTGTTTAAGCCCATTCTGAGGTAGATCTCAATCCCTGAAAAGTCTCTGGATGAAGGATTCAGGTGAGAAAAGCAGCCACATGGTTCTTCCTTCTTTCATGTACAGAGCTCCAATTTATTATTGTCTTCATGATGCATTTGTAGATATTTCATCATTTGGAATTTCAATAGTTGAGGCTTTCCCGGTGCCCATCATATAACTGATACAACCTATATACGATTTTCAATCATATTAGAAATAAGAACTGGTATATTTTAGAATGCCAAGTGATGCTCACCCTGTGAAGCTCGGCAGCTCTCATAGTTGTCAACAAGCTCATCCTAAGGATGAAGATTATCCTTGCCCCAGGCTAAACCATGCATCATTAATGAACTAAAGTTTTTATATAACATGTAGCCTGAGCACACCTCTCAGGATCTTGTGCCGTCCACCTTCCTGGCTTTATTTTAGGTAGTATATTCACAAGCTTGCAGCCGTATGACTGCGGCATGCTATCCCATCAGATCTTGGAAGCTAAGCAGGGTTGGGCCTGGTTAGTACTTGGATGGGAGACTGACTGTGTGGAAATACTAGATGCTGTCCACTTGGGAGAAGGACCTGGCAACCCACTCCCTTCCCCGCCAAAACAAAACAAAACAAAACAAAACAAAAAAAACAATCAGCCATGAAAACCCTATGAATAGCAGAGAAGCACAACAATAGTGTTTCCTCTGTTGTGCATTGGGTCTCTATGAGTCGGAAACTGATCCAATGGCACCTAACAACAACAGCATTCACACAAAGCCTTTGCTCTGTCCAAGCAAATCTTGGTAAGTCTTTCATACGCTTTCCCTTGTGGGTCCAGATTACCTTCTCCTCTGACTGCTTAAAGCCTGTGGTCTCACTGTCACCCCTAAATCTTTCCATCAATTCTAAGCCTTGGTTTAAATATCGTTTCTGGGAATTTTTCTAACTACCTTCATGCCCACAAAGTACAAAGATTAGGAGCCCAAAAGCTGGACAATAAACATTTCTTTCTCAGTCCTGCATTTTCAGAGTCTGTCAAATAAAATTAACTGGAAATGGATTCAAGACTTAAATGTAAGTTTTGACACCATAAAAATTCTAGGGAAAAACACAGAATAATGCTTGACATTATTCTTGACAATGACATTTATGAATTTGACACCCAAAACCCAAGCAGCAAATGCAAAAACAAGTGAGACTATACCAAACTGAAATATTTCTATACAACAAAGGAAACAATCAGCAAAATGAAATAATATGTAAACAGAGAAAAAATATTTGCAAATCTTATATCAGGTGTTAAATACCCAAATATATGCCAGGGACTCAATAACTCAATAGCAAACAAAGACCAAAAGCAGCTCAACTAAAAACAAGCAAAGAGGTTGAATAGAAATTTTTCCAAAGAAGACATAGAAATGGCCAAATCATCAGAGAAATGCAAATCAAAACCATAAAAATACATTATCTCCCATGTATTGGAAAAACTATTATCAAAAAGGCAAGAGATGAAAAGTGTTGGTGAGGATGTGGGAAAAAATGATGCCTTGTGTACTGTTGGTGGGATTGTAGATTGATGCATACATTATGGAAAACAGTGTAAATATTCTTCAAAATATTAAAAGTACAATTACTAGATAAACCATCGTACATCTGAGTATAAATCCAGAGGAAATAAAATCTGTATAATGAAGAGATACTTGCATCCTCATTTTCATTCCATCATTATTGACAATATTCAAATATGAAAACAAACCAGTGTCCATCAAAGGATGAGTATCTAAAGATACATTAACCAATAAAATATTATTCAGCCAAAAAAGGATACCATGTGGAACAACATGGAGAGCACTAAACTAAGTGAAATAAGGCAAACACAGAATGATAAATACTATATGATCTCACTTATATGTGGAATCTAAGAAGGTCAAAGTCATAGAAGCAAAGAGTAGAATAATCCCTTCCAGAGACTGGAGGGTAGGAGAAATAGCAAGATGTTCATCAAAGCCTGCAAGTTTTCCGTTATAAGATGAGCAAGCTCCCAGGGATCTAATTTACAGCAGGGTTTGTGATGGAAGTGTTAATCGATTCAGTTGTGGAAATCATTACATAGTGCATGTCAAATCATGTTTTGTGTCTTGTCACTTAAATATTTTAAAATAAAAATTAGTTTCTCATTAGTTTTATAGGAACTCTTTAAAGTAAGAGTAATAGTTTTTTTTTTTATAGAGAAGGAAACAGGTTCAGAGTTAATTGCCATGCTTCTGGTTACAGTTAAAATACCATCAAGGAGAAATTCCAACCCAGGTGTCATGTAATAAAGCATTGTTCATATGAGAGTAGAATGTTATTTACTTGTGAGGAATAGGGGCAAAAGTGTTACCAACAGTATTGAGTTGGTCAAAAGAGAATGCATGACTAAGATTATGTCTGAGGTGGATGTTTAAAAGACAACTAAGATTTATCACATGGAAAACCAGGAAGAACAGCAAGTCATGAGTCTCTGTAAAGGAACAAAATGTTGACCCAGAGAAACACATTCCATGACCTGCAAAGTATTTTTTACTGACAAAAGTTCAAAGTCAATGAAGCAACAGAAAAAGATAAGGTTAACAGGGATGAGGCAAGAACTAAATCACAATGTCTTATATGCTTAGATATGATGCTTAATATTTGACTAAAACAAAGGTTAAGGGACAGATTTTGAAGAAAAAGAAAACCACTTTATTTGGGAATAATTGTATATTTACAGAGAAGTCACAAAAATAGAACAGTTTTTAATGTTTTTCATTCATCATCTCCTAGATGTTTTATATAATCGTGCTACATTTGTCAAAAGTTAACACATTAATATTGGTTTATTACCAACAATTTTATGTCTAATCAGATTTCACCAATTTTCCCATAATGTTATTTTTCTATTTCAGAATCCAATTTGGGATATGTTGCAATTGATGGTATCCTCCCATCTTGAATAGATTCTCAATGCTTCCTTTATTTTCATGGCCTTGAAATGATTCTTTTAAATAACTTATTACAAAATGTCACTACTCTCAGTATGAGTCATAAGAATATTGTTCATGATTCTACTTATGAGGGGAAGGCAAGAATCTCCTTTATATAGCTTGTGTTCATGCCAAGAACCTGTATGTAGGTAGGCAGTGCTTTACTGATTCTCCTCTCAGTCTGCAAAGCTATAATCTAAGCACAGTTCTCTTCTGATGTAAATTTGATCACCTACTTCTTATACTGCACTATCGTCTTGCTAGGTGCCATCGAGTTGGGTCTGACTCATAGCGACCCTATGTACAACAGAAAGAAACACTTGCTGACACTGTGCCATGCTTGGCATTGTCAGTGCTTCTTTGCTATTCATAGGATTTTCAATGACTGAACCTTTTGGGATCGTTTCATGAATAGGCCAGAGACAGCCTGTACAATTTAGCATTACCTTGTCTCAAAATTAAAAATAAAAAAAACATATCCAGGCGTGCAGCTCAGTGGGAGGGTATATCCATAAAGCCCTGAGTTCAATCTCCCAATATTAAAAAAAAAAAAAAAAAACTCCTAGGAAGTTTTATTTATTTCTTGTTGTTAGGTGCCATCGAGTCAGGTCAGTTTTATTTACAGTGGGTTTTGTTCATTGATACTCATCACCTTAAATATTAATATTGAGAAGTACTTAGAAATAACTATAAACTTGATTTAAAACAATAATATAACAATTGCATGTTAAATCAATAATCATTTTCCAGGACAAAAATAGTTTTCAAAAAATGTTATTGTTTTAGTTCTTTGTAAAATGTTTAAATACCTGGCTTAATAGAAGATACTAACAATGGCCAGACATGATGCTGAATGCCTGTAATCCCAGGACTTGGGAGGCCGAGGCAGCTGGATCAGGAATTCCAGGCTAGCCTAGGGTATGCATCAAGTTTAAGGCCAGCCTGAGCTACATAGTGAGACATTGTCTAAAGAAAGAACAAAGTAGAGCAATGGAAAAAAGAAAGAAGATTGATTCTCATAGCTGTGCTTCCCAAAATTGTTGTTATTTTCTAAGAATTTGAGGTTACATGATGAATGGAGAGGAATGCTTAATAATCTCATATAATTATGTGTATTTCTCATTGATTTTACAGTGAAAGTATAAAAGATGTATAAGATTTGCTTAACATGGTATTGTCAGGCAGAAATTCTTAGAAATTAAAGAAAGAAATTAGATGAAATTATTCATTGAGATGCTATATCTTAGAAAATAAAAGTGTCTAAGAGATTTTTTTAGGTATCTCCATCAGTACTATAACTGCTCTAGTAAATGCTCTGCATATTATACAGACAAATATAAGTGAACTCCCAGTTTTAACATCTTTGTTTACTTAAATGTAGGGAAGCAACTTTCTTAGGAGTGAAGAGAGCAAGGCTCCTGCTAATTAGTCACATGGTATACATATGTGCTATGCACATAGGAGCTTTTGGTGCTAATTAAGATAAATTGAGGAAACAACAAGGGAGTAACAGAGTGTTCTTTGAAAGTTACTGTGAGGAATAAAAGTTTATAATGGATTAATTTAACAGTTATACCACATGATAAAGACTTCTCTATTAGGATTATAGCATACATCTCAAAATTTTAACTTGAATGCCTTGTGTTAAGCCAGGTCAAGGTGACTGGGACTGGAATGTAAACAGACTGAGATAAGGGGACACACACTAGAGCATGTGCACAATATTATTATGATGTAATCCCATGTAACTGTGATGTGATTAGGCAATGGTCTTGGCATTTAGCCACTGTTGTGTAAAAGCCTCAAGAAACCCCTCCACCAGCGCTGTGCAGAAAGGACAGTATGAGCCTAGAGAATAGGCTGTGGAGAGAAC
The DNA here is from genome assembly GCA_007922755.1 of Pedetes capensis. Classification (NCBI taxonomy): domain Eukaryota; kingdom Metazoa; phylum Chordata; class Mammalia; order Rodentia; family Pedetidae; genus Pedetes; species Pedetes capensis. The sequence goes on from VMDO01019790.1 coordinate 13,022, forward strand.
TGGGAAGCATCAGTGCATATAGAGGGAATCAACCCTGGGCAGAGACACCATGGAGGAAACAGAGAGATGCATCCTGGAATCAAACATGTCACAGTTGCCTGTGGCTCCTCAAGGGTTTTTCAGTTTCTCTGTTGGCCCCAAGTATCCATTTCTGTCTGAAGAGCTCAGGTTATAACACCTCGTAAAAGAAAAACTGAAAAATGAGTCTATGTCAGACTGTGAAGATTATGTGAAATTTTAATTTATTTGCCAAAAGGAAGTCAGCAGCAAAAGACATAGAATTATGTCCTTTGGCTCAAGCTTAAACAATGTGGATTAACACAGACTCTAAATTATTCACTGATTATATTAAAATTTATTGAGAACCTACTGTGCCCTACATATTTTTCAAAGGAGAAAATGACAAATGAGGTAGGTCCGGCCTCTAGTTTTAGGAGCCTTCCCTTTGTGACTCATGAGTATTTTTTTTCCAGATTGCCCTAGAATTTGATTGTTTTGTTTGCTTGCTTGGTTTTGTTTTGTTTTGTTGTTTTTATGTGTAAGTGTGTGTGTGTGTGTGTGTGTGTGTGTGTGTGTGTGAATGTATGTGTGTGTGTAGAATTTTAGCCTACCACTTTGCAGATACTTTGTGAGTGCTCTGCCCTGGGCTGTACTCCCAACCCAATTTTTATTTATTTATTTCTATTTAGAAACATGATCTCATTAAATTATCAGAGTGCCTCTGAACTCCAATTTGTGATCCTCCTGTCTCGGCCTTCAGAGTCCCTGGTATTAGCAGTGTGTGCCATTGCACCCAGCTAGAATTTGACTTCTTAAACCTCGCTTGTTGCATTTACCTTCCACTTAATCTCATTTGTTTTCAACATCTTGCTCACATACACACTAAAAGGATTCTGAAATTACACACAAATACACTTATACATATATACACAGGACACATATATGTCACACTATTTTTCTCATATAGATAAATAGATAGATAGATAGATAGATAGATAGATAGATAGATGATAGATAGATAGATAGATAGATAGATAGATAGATAGAGGCATGATTTCACTGTGTTTGTCAGACTAACCTCAAACTCTTGGGCTCAAGTGATTCTCATCCAGTGTCAGCCCATCAAGTAGTTGGGATTACAGGCATATGTACCATAGTATCTGGCTAACACTACTATATCTAAAAATACAAGGGTTTTATTGTTGCTGTTGTTGTGTATTTGTATGGTACTGAGGGGTTGAATCCAAGGTCTCATACATGCTAGGCAAGTATTCTACCTCTGAGATGCACTGCTAGCTTCCATTTTTATTTTTTAATTTTGAGACAGAGCCTCACTAATTTGCACAGGCTCCTTCTGGTTTCAATCTTGCAGTCTTCCTGCCTCTGCCCCGTGAGGTACTAGAAAAGTACAGGTTTTAAAGTTGGGAAAATAAACATTGTTCCAAGTTCCTCTACAATTTGACTTTCTATTCTACTTCCCATACAAAATTTTAGTTGAATGTGATGTATATTTTTAATCCATCTCATGTATCCGACAATCTGCAAAGAATGTGTGTAGATATGTGTGTATATATGTGTGTGTCTATTTCATTGTGATTAAAAACTCTTCTGGATTGAGGTATTCTCCTAAAATATGTTAATACTAAATTGATAGAAGCATTATAAATACATTGGAGATTGTAAAATATAATTGCTCTACATAAAAAGAGTAATTTTTGAAATAACTTTTTATAAGATAGATAAGGCTCATTTTTTAATTATTCATGAGTTCATGTATAAATACTACTTCCTAGTAGAATTGAGACTTCTGTGAACAGAAGACTTACATGTTACTATTTTCTTCCTTTTTATTTTTATTAATGTTAAAGACTATGAAATACTGCTCACACAAATAAAGACAAGGGCTAAAAGAAGTTCTCTTCCAATAACATTGAGGGTTTTTTTTTAAATTATGTCTGGATTATTTTCCAAACGTCACATACTGAACATAAGAAAATAATTTTAATGACAACCTAATGAGTCTTTCTTCAGTTGTGGGAATAGCAAAGAATTGTTATGCATTGGGCTTGCAAAAACATTGTTCACTCCATACCAACCCCAAAACCAAGATTTTCAAGTGCCATTTTGCTTTCTCCAAGGTTTTTGCACATTGTAGCAATATATCATGATAAATTCGGGATAGTGAATGCAAGTTACCTTGCATTGTAGAAATAGAAATGAGAAGTGGAAATGAGCTTGGCTGATAAATATCAGGATATAGTTCAGGTTCAAATTTAATTCTAGTTCCTGGATGCAATTTCTGCCATAGACAATTCACTGGCCTGTGACATCCATCTGTGGTATAAGAACTGAGCCTAAATCTACAGATAAAGACACTGAGGCCTACAAAAAGATAAATTCCTGTCACAAATTGTGGGCAGAGCTGAAATTTGAAGTCAGCACATATTGATAAAGCCAAAGGCCATAGGGCATTGATAAGGTTGAGCAGGAAAAGACAAGAGCTGGGTCATAAAGTACTTTGAGTACCTAAACAAAAAGCTTAATCTTTGAAAAGAGAATGTAGGTAATCATCAGTTCCTAACCATAGATGTAAAATACTTATTCTTATTTAGGAATATTTTAGGTTTAAGATAAGTTGCAAAGATAGTATAAATAACACCCTCCCAATCTGCCATTGAAAACCCTATGAACAGCAGAGAAGCACTGACAATAGTGTTTCCCCTGTTGTACAGAGGGTCACTATGAGTCGGATACCGACTCGACGGCACCTAACATATATAACTTACTCAATTTGTTACAACAGAAAAGGAACATTAGTACAATGCTATTAACTAAACTACTACCACTCATATTATTATTCAAATAAATGAAATACTGGAAATGGGAAGAAACTTTCCACTTTATCAACAACTCTTCTGGGAATAAGTTTCTTAAGTAACTTTTTCAGAACTGAAGTTGATTACATAAGTAGTTTTCTGCCCTATCCAAGGCACACAAAGAAAATTCAGTAAGCATCTTCTTTATTACATGACAAAATTGTCTAGTTATAATTTATTTTTGTTTACTAAACAGAACATATTTACCTAAAATTGAATTATTGTTTTACCCACTATAAATTAAGAGTAGGTAAACTTGGTTGTCAGTAATATTTCTAATATTTTAAATGTGTTCTAGAATTACAAAACTAGGAGGTAATTACCAAAATATGCTCTGAAGACTTAGTTAATGAATAGTAGAGCAGATCTGCAAGATCGAAACCACCATCATCCTCTCTCCATTCATTTTCCAATGATCCTATCTTCAGTAACTCTCAAATTATTTTTCATTTCCAGAATTTGAATTTCATAATCATTTATTTTTTGCAGCAGTACCACTGGGGCATAAGATCCTGTCAGATCTCAGAAGCTAAAGAAGACTGGACCTGGTTAGTACTTGGATTGGATACCACCTGGGAACACCAGGTGCTGTAGGCTTGGGAGAAGGACCCAGCAACCCACTGCCAAAAAGCAATCCGCCATTGAAAACCCTATGAATTGCAGAGAAGCATGACAACAGTGTTTCATATGTTGTAGTGGGGTTGCTCTGAGTTGCACACTGACTCCACAGCACCTACCAACAATAATCATTTACAAATTAAATGACCAGAGTAATAGAATACTTTTGATGCTTGAAGTTTTTACCATTGTTAGGTCGATAGGAACTTCACAAAAACTTCGTGTGGGGCGCGCGCCTCCCGGTCTGGCCTGGAGGTTCAGATGGGCGTCACTGCAGTGTACACAGATACTAAATACAACTCACTCGGGACCCTCGGGTGAGAGGCTCAGACTCCTGTGGCCCTTGGGATGCCAGCGGAGATGGGAGAAAGGAAAAGCCTCAGGCACTTTTGCCTTCCAGAGGCAAACACCCATGTTGGTGATCCGGGTGGTCACGAGGAGACAACTGTTGCTTCGTCGGTGATCAGATGGAGAGTGGGTTCTTTCCTTGTTGATGGTTGCGACAGGAGAGCGTTCTTCCCTCATGTAAGGTCCAGGGGAGAGGAGTGGGAGGGCTGTTTCCTCATCAGTGGTCCAGGCAGGAATGGGCGAGAAGGTCTTGCTTAGCCAATGGTCTGTGCAAAAAGGGCGTAAAGGTGAAAAGGGCGAAAAAGGTCAAGCTGCCGCAGCTCAGCTCCTTATATAGCTTGCCCACAGAATGGCCTGAGCCGATAAGCTTTCAGTCCAGTTGTCCAATCAGGAAGGATTTTGTACAAACATGCAACCAAGTTACTTTCATTTTCCATAGATTTCTCATTTACAAACCAGATATTCAAAAGCCGTTTTCCCAGTTTGGGAGTTTTTGCCAATTTCCTCCCAATTTTTCCCCACATTTAGGAATTAGAAAGAACAATGACTGAATAGCAGCAGCAAAGCAGGAAATATGTTCATGTCTCTTTTGATTGTCTATGTTTTTGCTTAGTGGTTCATCAATTTCAGTCCAAACCTGTATTAGGTAGTGATTTTTCCCACACACACACAAAAGGAGTTTGAACAACAACTGTCTACTGCATTGCTGAAGAATTAGAGACAGGAATACACAGAAGCATCAGATCTGAGCACACACATAAAAAAAAGACAAACAAGAAAACAGATGGACCAAAAGACAACTCTGAGCAGAGCTGAAGGCTTTTCTGTAAGTAATAGGAAAGGCCATGAATCAAAATAAATTCCATGGAGCATTCAAAAATGTGAATAACAAAGATCAGACATCTTTAAAAAAGAATCTAGACCCAAACACAATTATTCTCCTAGCTAGGGTTAATAATTTTTTTCTAATACCTGTTAATGAATTATAGGGAATTAATGTCAGACTCATAGAATATTTATTACTTGATACACATATTAATATTTAAGTTATAGAATACATGTATAGCTGCTTCTTCCAGCAAATGCTTGATTCCAGTGTCTCAAAAATCATTTTGTTTACTTTCTTGAGTCAAAAGTTAAATAAATCCTGCAGGTGTCATGAAATCATGGCAGTGATTCTGTTGATCCTCTCGATCCTCTTGATCCTCTGTGATTTGGCAGGCTCACGTTCCTTTAGCAGACTGGTGGCCCTCAGGGCAGGCAAATCATCTATCACAGAGCCTTTTTCTCTTCTCATCTGCCTGACTTTTCCCTCCCCAATTGAAAATCATTTCTTTTGTTTGTTTTGTTTTTCAGTGCATAGGAGATGAACTCAGGCCTTCGTGCATACCAGACAATTGCTCTACCACTGAGCTGCACCCCTAGTCCCTTTCCAAATTTCATAGGTTGCCTCTGGCCTTGAACTTGGAATCTTCCTGACTCAGCCTCCAGAGTCACTGGGATAATATGCATGTGCTATGGCATATAGCCATTCCTTAGTTTTTTATTATGAAACTGCACTGCCAGGTAAGAAGGTGACAAATTATGAGTCTTTGTGAAATATAGGATTTTTTTAAACTGGAACTATTTTAGTGAAGGTAGGAGGCAAACAAAAGACCTTTAGACACTTGCTAATGTTTCTGTCTTCTTTCACACAGGAGATTGTATCTTAAGAAATGTAAATTAAAGTTAGAAATCCTGAATGCAACCTCAGCTCTTACACTCATTTCATGTTTTTTTTTTGACAAATCTCTGACCTTCTTTGAGCCTCAGTAAAGTGTATACAATATATATGTAATAGAGAAAGGATTCTAAGACATAGCAGTTATAAAAATCTTTATATAATAACCATCACATATGAGACATTCAAAATATTAGTAGTTCTCTTTCTCCTATCCAACATCATTTTATTTATCAACATTCTTTTATTTAATTACTGGCATACCAAAATCTGAACCTAACTAGTGTACACAACTTGATGAGTTCAGAGATAAGTACACACCCATGAAGGCATCACTGCAATCTGTGCCATTAGTTTACCCATCACCTCTAAAAGTTGTATCCTTCTCTATTATTTTTGCTATTTTTATAATGAGAGCACTAGACATAAGATCCACTCTCTTAGCAAACTGTTAAGTATACAGTGCAATATTGATAAATATTGCCATTATGTCATACAGTAGATCTCTAGGACTTGTTATCTTATATCTTGTTGTTGTTGTTGTTGTTGTTGTTGTTGTTGTTGTTGTTGTTAGGTGCCATTGAGTCCAGTCTGACTCATAGTAACCCTCATAAGGTTTTCAATGGATGATTGAGGATTGTTCCAGGAGTGGGCTGCCATGTTCTTCTTCCACTTTTGCAATGCTGGGAATTGAGCCCAGGGCCTCAGAGTGCAGAGCAGCATTCTACCAACAGAGCCAAACCCTAGCCCCACATCTTGCATTGTAGAGCAGGCTAATTGTGAGGATGGTTATTCACTGCAAATGAAAGAGGAGCTGACCTACAACAAATGGAAATGTGCATGATTTTCTATATGGTGTCAAATAATAGGTGATTTCTCTAAGAATTAATAAACAGAAATACTGAAGACCAGGGGAGTAAAAAATTCTGTACAAGATCTCTAAGTTTGAAATCCTTGGTGATGAAGGGATTTTGGCTTACAAGAGGAAGTAATTCATCTCTCTGCTTATCTTTACCAGGGTAATTTGAAGCTACATAACATTCCTTCTATTCCCATATACAGCCTCTGACTTTTGAGGGAATTCTATGCACTTGGATCTCTCTTCATGTACAGGGTTTCCATCCTTAGCAAGTGACCTTTCCTTGACCACTGAAAGAAATGAGTGAGACAGCTTGAATTAAAATCTTAACCCTTCAGTTGCAGAAAATTTTTTTTTCCTTTGGTGGTCATTTACAAAGGCAAGTCTCCACCTCTTGCACAAGACAGTGCTTCAGATATTGAATACCTTCGTCTGATAACAATATGGCACATTTTAAATTTGTGTATCATGAATGGAATTTTTTAAAGTGTAGAATTGTTTTTAACAAAAACTTTAGCTATTGATACTTCTCAGGGATTCAAAACTGTATTATGTTAAAATCATTTGGGATAAAATGCTCAAATTCATTTAAAAATATTCTTTCATTTAGACATAGGCTCTATTTAATTTTTTCAAATAAATCCACTATTTGAAAATTTTTTCTCAGATCTAATTCTCTCTATGCTAGAAATAGTATTTCATTCAATTAGAAAATTAGACTCAGAATTTCTGGCTCAATATTGGTTAGTTTTCTAGAGATGAAATTATTCAATTACTCCCTTCCCAAGCAGGCTTATTTAGGAAAAATATGCTAAGCCTAGAGGAAAAAATCAGTATAGCTAAGTATTTTTATTGTACTTATAGAACAACTTTGGAGGAAGTAAGTCTTCAGTAGCAGTCCAAAAGAACTTCCATTTTTATTTCTGAAAATAATCTTTTAAGTATCAGATTTGCTAATTGCAACCAGTGCAATATAAAAACCCACTCCGAATGTGCAATTCAGCAAACAATTATTGAGTGTTGCATCTATATACAGTAAAGGACTACTAATCATGAGGAATGCAATGTTGAAAACTTCAGCATCATCAACTTCCTCACAAATTTATTGTATGTAAATTTTATATAATAGCAGCTACTATTGATTAGTCTTGTACCAAGTCCTATGTTGAGTGCTTGAATTTTTTTACCCTATTTGTAAGGTACTATTACTTGTCTTTATTAGATAAATAAAGACTGTGAATGTGGAGTTGCACAAGGGAGGAGAAATAGTAGATTCACAAAGTTCATAAGACTTAAATGCACTTCAAAAATTCTTTACAGCTAATTGAAAAAGCATTTGAGAACTCTGAGAGAAATAGTAATAAAGATTAAATCAAGCTCATAGCACTTTTTAAATAGGAAATGCAAAGTTCTGAAAGTCTGTAGGCATAGTATTTCTGAATTGTGGAAAGTATTTAACAAGATCTCATAATATTCGTACATCTAAGATTCCAAAAGAGGAGATGCATTTATAATTGAAATAAATGAGCCAAATACATACTACAGGCAGTGACTATGGCTCTTATGAACCAGAAATAATTTTAAGAATACTAGATTTTATTTGATGAGTTTAATATCCATGGATTTAATAGCTTTAGTTCTCTAATTGTTTTTTCAATGAAATAGTGGGTCAGAGGAATCATGTAATTTTCTTTTGCTTAAAGAGATAGCAGGTTTCACCTGTCAGGCCTTTCAAGGATGTTCCTTATATTGTTTACACCTGTAGTTCCTTCCAGTAAGTCCTTCAGGAGGATGCAAGTGCAGGTAAACATTGACTGAACTAGGATCAGCTGTGTTTTAAATTTCCCATTGTTGTTGTTGTTGTGTGCCGTTGAGTTGGTATCCGACTCATAGCGACCCTCATAAGGTTTTCAATGGCTGACTGTTTTTGGGATTGCCTTGGGAGTGGATTGCCAGGCCCTTCCATTTTTGTGATGCTGGGAATTGAACTCGGGACCTCAGACACTGCAGCGCAGTGCTCTACCAACTGAGCTAAATCCCAGCCCAAATTTCCCATTAGCATAGTTATAACTGCCTTACCTCATGAGACTCTGGACTTTGCCATTCTATTATAGAATGAGCCAGCACCTCCAGGCTTTTGGTGCCACTTCTGATGTGATCCCTTGTAGACTTAAGCTTGAGATCTTTGCCATTTCTATTTTCCTTAGCTGAGCTCCCATCTTGGCTCTACCTGCACTTTCCTTCAGATGACTACAGTTAAAACCATCTACTATGCACTGTCTTTTTACTCTCTGAAACTCATAACCAAGTTTGTGGGTTCTTTAAAATTGTGAGAACCTTCAGAAAAGCTGTTTTAGACATATACTACCAAATATTTGAGCATGTAACAATGATTAAACATGGAATAAGATGATTTCAGTGTTGCTAGCACTTCAAGGATTTAAGCAGAAATTAAATGATCATCTGACAAGAGTAAAATAAAAAATGAGACAATCTAAACATTCCCTTTGAGCTTTAAAAGAATAAAATAGTATAATGTCTTCAGGTGAGCATCCTCATTCCTCCTGAACCTATTCAACTGTGCACCTGTATTCCTATTTCTTCTGAGAAACCAGGAAGTCAATGGGTGGCCCAGGGGACATTTCTTCCATCAATATTTTGGTAATGTATTCTGCACCATAAATTTACCAATTAATGTGTCAGAGAGTAGTTTAATTTTTACCAAGTGTTTTGCATAATGAGTAGCTTTGCTTTGATGATAATCCTAGGCAAAAGGCTTGCAAATTTATTTGGCTAATTCTTCCAGGATAAAAAGTTAAAATACACTGTTAGAAGACTAGCGCTAACACTGAGATATTATTTCAATAATTTTCTACTTTGTGTATATGAAAGTACAAATTCATTTCACTAGAAACATTCATTTCACTTATGGGGTAGAGCTTCTGGATACAGTTCATCAGATCCCAGTCTTTTTATTTAGATTTATGAAACTGAAGCCCAGAGAGGCTCAGCCACACTGTAGGAGTAGAACTGGAAAGCACATTTGTCAATTAAGTACTGACACTTAAAGTGTCTGCTGTCCCAGGATTAACAAAAGACTTGGATCTTCTACTTTGAGGGATCCATTTTGACTGGGGAAAGACCATCTTTTAAGTCTTAAAAGGATGCACAGATTTATTGAAGAACAAATGAGGTATTTGAGACTGGGGTGAGCTAAATATTTTTCTAAGGTGTGATTTATTTATTTGTTCTATGATTTCATTGCCCAAATATTTAAATTATATATTGAGTAATATTACATGAATTACATGAAATTATATTAAGTAGTATTATTTCCAGATAGTAAACATTAAAATATGAATTTTGAGGGTTCAAACATGCCAGCTGGCTTCTAAAAGTAATAATATGCCCAAATGGAAGTCACAGTTTTTTATATGTTAATTTTGTAAGTGACATATTATCACTTTTGCTGTATTCTGTTTACTAGAAATGGGTGATTAAATTCAGCCAACATTAAATCATAGGGATTTGAGTTTCATTTATTGAAGAGAAGAGTATCCAAGGAATTTGTGGGCATATTTTTATCTTTAAAACTATCACAGGGAAATCTCCAAGGAAAAACAATTCATGTTAAATCTCTCATGTGACTTACTCTATATAGACTTTACAGCACTCTATTGTACTATTGTTAATCCACTTGGGGATGGGGAATCTATTGCTGAAAAATATATAATTCACTTGTTACATAATGTGCAAATGGGAGAATAATGATTGTAATTCTGCTCTAACTCCTAATAATGTACTCTTAACTACTTAACAGTGCTATCAAAAAGACAAAGCCCTTTGATGGATACTCATCAGTAATTCTCAGACTGAGAAAATAATTTTATATCAAATATACAGACTTCACTGGTTATGAGGAAAAAGAGCAGAAAGTAGGGGGAAGTGAAGATGCCATTGGAACATTAGAACATTAGGGACATTGGAAATCTGTTTTAAATTTCCCCTCAAAGGAAAATCCCCTACTATGTCCATTCTCAGGGGCATCTAACGTCAGCTTGAACATCCCCAGTACTGAACACACACTGCCTAACTGACAAACCCACCTAGTTTTTAGTCAGTCATTTCTCACATCTGTTTCAATTACTCTCCCAGCAATAATCTGCCTCTCTCCAACTTGGTCCCAAATTTTTTATCAGTTTTTAACTGGGCATTAACTTTAATCAGTGAACATCTGCATGCACTCTGTGTATGTATGTTAAGTTGTAATTACCTAGGAATCAATTTTATTTCCCTCTTCTCAAGGCTCAAGTCAATAATCATTAACTGGAATCATTTCACTTAAAGCATCATTAAAGTTACCAAATTAACTAATCAAATAGGTGGAACCAACATAACAAATAAGCAATTTCACAAACAACTCTGTGTTAGCTGCGACCTGAATATTCATGTAAAAGTGTTAACCCAAAGGCAGACTGCAGCTCTATCTAAATGGAAGCTAGGCACCTTATGTTCAAAACACTACTTCACTCTGGCCATAACTGAGGGGGCACACTATAATGGTCCCCAAGTTCTACCTGTGGAAACTGAGTGCAGCCACAGGAGTGATGCTAGGCTTTTTTCAGTGCATCATATCAGAAGATACACAGGAATGATTTGTCCCATTATTGAAGATTTTAACATTTATTATTTGGTTGACAGTATCTGTCAGATTTCTCCACAGAAAAGTTAATTAACAAGTATATATATGTATGTATGTGTGTATATATATATATATATATATATATATATATATACACATATATATTGCATCTTATGGGAAGTTACTTTGAAATTATGTTAGTGCCCTGTTTCTTATCAGTCTTCCACATATCCATTGATGACTTTTGCCTGAATCAGCTATCACTATGATGATTGTCAAATGGTGATCATCAGATTCCATCATTTATTTAATTTATTTTGTTATTGATTGATTGATTGATTGACTGTGATACTGGAGGGTTGTACTCAGGCCCTTGCACATCCATTTAAGTATTCTACTACTGAGTTACACCCCTAGCCTTTTTCTATTTTTTATCTTGAGACAAAGTCTCACTAAGTTCCAGGCTGCCTCTGGCCTGGAAATTACCATCCTCCTGCCTCTGCCTCCCCAAATACTGGAATTATAAGCATGTGCCACTGCACCTGGCTTTGTTCATTCATTTTAGATTCATGAATTGGCATGGAAGCATTACATTCTCCTCAATTTATATTTGTACCCATCTCATATTTTTATATTAGATTAGCCTCATGAATTTTTATTTTACTCCAAAAACAAGTCATTGCTATTATGCATTTAAAATTGTATCAGACTTGATCAATGGCAGCTCCATTATGCTGGTTCCTGTGTCCTTTTGGAATGCCTCTTGAATACTTCAGCACAACAGAATATTCCCAGACTATCTTGTTTTCCCTGCCTAAGGCCTAGTGTCAGCCATTTCTCTCCAAGAAACTCTGGTATTACAAAATAATTATTTGGACACTAAATGTATTATGCATGATCGAGTTTCATTTTTCTGGGCCCTTTAAAGAGAGTGAGATAAGAAATATGTATATGCATGTACCATGAATTCATCTATATATTTATATATCTTAGCTACAAAAGATCCACCTCATATTGGATGATTATTTACACTGATACTTCCAATTGCATTCTAACACAATCTCCTCTTTCCATAGTCACAAGTCATATTCATAAGCCACAACACTGAGAAACTTATTTTCTATTTTCCTCCGTAATGGCTTTCCTGATTTGTTTAATCCTGTCTATATGTTATCAACCTCCTCATAATGATAGCAGAAAGCTGAGTCTCAGACTATATGTATTTGTAGTGGCTGTATTGGCTGAAAGCTCACATAAAGGAAGGTGAGAAGATAGTAGAAGGAAGATGGTGGAAGAAAGAACAAAGAAGGATGAAGAAAAAAGGGCTGTTTAGAAAGCTAAGCCCCAGAATCCTACCAGCCTGCACTAATATATTGGCCCATAGCTAGGCCCCTACTTACCATTGCCCACTGACCTATTGTGTGTATTAACTGAAGGGTGGACATTCCACAAAGTGCAGGGAAGGGCCAGTTAGAAGTATTGATTCCAGACATGCAGCATTCATAATGCCAGTGTGCTGGCTCCAAATAGGCCCTGTCTTCTTGTGTCCTCAAATCTTGGCTACTCTTCTAGTTTAATTACTTTTAACTTGACATTCCTACCAGCTGTGCAGTAGAAATTAATGTTCTGCCTGTGTACACAATAAGGCTCCATATTCAGCTTTCTTATTAGCTAGTGGGGGCCAACTGGTAGAGTTTTATCCAGTGGTATGCAAATAGAATTGATATGTGCCATTTCTGGACCAAGATTTTTAAGAGAAAAAACTACACCTATTCACTTTTTCCTTCATCTTCTGCCTGTGGTTGAAATGCCAGTAAAATATGAAGGAAACTAGGGCCACAGCATGGAAGAAGCAGGGGTTCATGAAATATAATATGTAAGTTAGAGACAGTTTGGAATATTTGTCACTAAGAAAGACTTATGTTTGAGCCACTATACAATTGGTCTTCCATATTCATGGGTTCTGCACCCACAGATCTAACCAACTACTGATAAAAATATTAGGAAAAAATTATATCTATAGTGAACATGTACAGACTATTTTTCTTGTCACTATTCACTAAATACTGCAGTATAACAGGATTTACATAGTCTATACATTGTATTAGGCATTAACAGTAACCTTGAAATGATTTAAAATATAAGGAAGGATGTGTATAAGTTGTATTCAAATATGCAGCATCTTATATAAAGAATGACGATCTAGGATTTTGGTGTCCACAGGAAACTGTTGATTCCAGGATGCACCACAGATACTGAGAGGTGATTGTACTTCCTTGTGGTCTACTAGCTACAACAACTAAAGTTACACAAACTAACACAACTTTTTAAATTAATATTTCCCTTAAAATATCCTATCTGCTAAATATAGTTATGCATAGGACATTGTGTGCATATTGCATAGGGCCAATTATTTCATATCGATCATAGAACAAAATCAGTAAATGTTTGCCAAAGAGGGAACATTTATTTAAGTCTTGAAAAATAGTACCAATTTGGCCCATAGGAAATGAGTTTGTGTTCCCATCAGAGATAATAGCATGTGTAAAAGCAAGGGGAATATTATGTGTAAAAGCAAGGGTTGATACTATGTTCATGGATAGTCATGCTTCATGATATGGCTGTAGATGAAAATATAGAAAACAATGAATGAAACGATAGATACAGCTATATAAATCATGCTGAATTTCTTTCTGTACGTGATTAACTCAGTGTTCAGATGAAACATTACAAAGCATATTCATATACTTCCTTTTTTGACACTATTTTATTTTTTCCATATTCATTGTGGTCTCATGTGTAAAGAGATGTAAAGTAAATTAGCATACAGAATTAGTACTGCTATAAACATCTAAGCTTTGATGAACCTACTTCTATCAGTTTTATATTTGATAAATAAGAGTTAAAAGTAATTTTAGCTCATTGGCTCTAATCTATTTTATTAGTACCCAGGAGTCTTTTCTTAATTGGGAATTCCAGGATCTTGTTGATTGGTTTCAGTAAAGAAATTACTGACATAAAGATATTCATTTGATGGAGAAATTAAGATTGGTTGTATTCCACAAGGAACATTTGGATTTTAATTTAGAGGGTAATTGAAAAAGTTACCCAGGCTGATGAACTATGTATAACAAAGGCAGTTCATTTGATGCTTAAAAGTACTGCAGAGGGTTCTGGCTCAGCCATTATAGGTTTCTCCAAGCATTGATAGTATTTCACATACTTGGTGATCATAGTATATTATATTCCTAGCAAATAAAACATATAATCTTTGGCAGAAAAATTATTTTAAGAGTTTTTTAAAGCATAAATATTTTAGATCATCTCCCAGAATTCATAATTGATGGGAACAAGAGTTAAATAGCTGAGATGCCTTGTCTTACTGACTTAATTTCCTTCTCACCCATTGTCCATTACTTTCATTTTATTATCATTGATGTCCTGTTTCAGGCCCTCAATGTCTCTTATCAAGACTAACTGGCTGACTTATTTCCAAGATTATTTCCTGCTCCCTACAAAACATCTTCCTCATTGATGCTGAAATTATTTTTTAGAATCTAATTTTATTGTTAATATATCTAAAAATCTATAGAGTTGCTGGCAACAGCCTAAAGAAGTAATTCAACATTTCTTGTCCTTTTGGTTATCTAAATCCTGCCTGTTTTTCCTTTAGTTTCTCATGTTTTAAGTAGATAATTCAGTAGTTTTTAGAATATTCACAAAGATTACAGTCACTACCACTACCTAAATTCAGAACACTTTCATCATTCAAAAGGAAGCATTACACTTATTAGCTTGCACTCACTCTAATCGCTAGAAACCACTAATTGATTTTTGTCTGGAGAGTTGCCTCTTTTGGATATTTCACGTAAATGGAATTGCATAAAATGTCCCTGCTGGTTTCATAGACACTCTCTCTGTCATAATTCTGTCTCTCATACCATTCATTCCAGCTATGCAAGTCTGTACCTTACTATATTAACCAGGATAAAAATTGTTGTGGTTGTTAAGTGCCTTTGAGTCGAGTCCGACTCATAGCAACCCTATGTACAGCAGATCTAAACACTTCTTGATTCTGTGCCAGGCAAACGATCTTATTTATATTTAAGCCCATTGTTGCAGACACTGTGTCAATCCATCTGGTGGAGGGTTTTCTTTTTTTTTTTTTTTTTTTCTTTTTTTTTTTTGCTGACCTGATACTCTCCCAAACATGATGTCTTTCTCCAGCAATTGGTCTCTTTGGACTGCGTGTCCAAAATGTGTAAAACTCAGTCTGGCCATCCTTGATTCCAAGGAGTACTCTGGTTGCACTTCTAGGATCTGTTGGTTCTTTTGGGAGCCATGGTATATTCAATAGACATCTCTAGCACCATAATTCACAAACATCAATTATTTTCCTGTCTCCCTTGTTCAGTGTCCAGCTTCCACAACCATAAGATGCAACTGAAAATATCAAGGCATGAGTCAGATGCACCTTCGTCTTGAAAGTGACACCTTTGCTTTTCAATACTCTAAAGAGATCTTTTGCCACAGCTTTTCCTAGAGTAATGCGTATTTTGATTTCTTGACTGCTGCTTCCCCAGCTGTTGATTATAGAGCCAAGCAAAGCAAAATCTTGGACAACCTCAATCTTTTCTCCATTTATTGGTAAGTTTCATACTGGCCCAAGTTGTAAGGATTTTTTTTGTTGATATTTATTTGCAACCCATACTGAAGGCTATGATCTTTGGTTTTCATCAGTAAATATTTTAAATCTTCTTCACTTTCAGCAAGCAGAGTTGTGTCATCTGCATAATGCAGGGTGTTAATGAGTCTTCCCTTGATCCGGATGCTGTGTTCTTTCTCATAAAGTCCAGTTCTTGGATTATTTGCTCAGCATAGAAATTGAAGGGATATAGAGAAAGTATACAGTCCTGATGCACACCTTTCTCAACTTTAAACCAGGCTGTATTTCTTTGTTTTATTGGAACAACTGCCTCCTGGTTCATGTACAGATTCATCATGATTACAATTAGGTGCTCTATTATTCCCCTTTTCCACAGTGTCATCCATAATTCATTATGATCCACACAGTCAAATGCCTTTGCATAGTCAGTAAAACATAGCTAGACATCTTTCTGATATTTTTTGCTTTTGGCTAATATCCACCTGACATCAGCAATGATGTCCCTGGTTCCCCACCCTCTTCTGAATCCCACTTGATTTTCTGGTATTTCCCTGTCTATATACTGCTGCAGTCATTTTTGGATGATCTTTAGTAAAATTTTGCTTGTGTGTGATATTAATGATATTGTCTGATAGTTTCCACATTCAGTTGGATTCCTTCTTTTGGGAATAGGCATAAATATGCATCTCTTCCACTCTGTTGGCCAAGTAGCTGTTTTCCAAATCTTTTGCCATAAACATGTTAACACCTCCAGTGCTGCATCTGTTTGTTGAAACATCTCTATTGGTATCCCACCAATTCCTGGAGCCTTGTGTTTTGCTAGTTCTTTCAAGGTGCTTTCCAGTTTGTCCTTCAATACCATTGGTTCTTCTTCATATGCAACCTCTTGGAACGTTTGGTCATCTGCCAGTTCTCTTTTGTATAATGACTCTGTATATTCCTGCCATCTTCTTCTGATTATTTCTGCATCGTTTATCATTTTCCCTATAGAATCTTTCACTATTGCCACTCGAAGCTTGAATTTTTTCTTCACTTCCTTAAGCTTGAGAAACACAGAGGGATAAAGATTAGCATTCAAAATTAATGATGCTTTAAACACACACACACACACACATACACACACACACACACACACACATACTCTCTCTCTCTCTCTCTCCATTGTTCCCTCCCCAAAAGCATATAAAACTTGTATTGGCTTTTTTCAAATAAAAGCCACTGTTAAATTGACTGGGGTCGAGACTTTCTATCCTGTTGCTCTATTACCAAGAGATGATTTCCCATCATATACAAATTTCAATTCAAAGGAAGAAGACACCCAGTCATTATTCTCATGCAAATCTCCTACTGTGTAATCCTATGCATAACCTTGGTAGGATATGTCCTCCCTCCCTGTCTTTGTTAGGTAGTGCCTTCCATAGTAGCCACATTTCCTCTGTCCTTCTAGAGTTAGATAGATGACCTGTACTTCCATCATTCAGTTCTTACTATGTGGAGAGATAGAGTCCTTTACTGTCTAGTTATACAGTTACCCCTACGAGTTGTAGGGTGTCCTTTTGTTGTTAATATTTAATGATAAAGGATTATTTTGTACATCTATTCCTCCTTTATGAGTTTTGATAGTGACACCAAGGAATCAAATTTCTCAAATCTTCTATCACTACATAACTAAGTCATTCTGTACAATACTTTCCAATTGGAACACATTGATTGGTCTCTATTGTCCTGCCTGCATGGCCACAGTTAGCATTTTTTCTTCTTTTCTTCCAGTACTGAAGGGTTCATCCCAGATCTTGTGCATGATAGCCAAGTGCTATCTATGCTATCTATGACTGAGCCACTCCCTTAGCCTCTTTTTGTATTTTTTGTCTTGAGGTAGAATTTTGCTAATTGTACAGGCTGTCTGTGGCCTCAAACTCAAAATCATCCTACCTTAACCTCCCAAGTTACTGGAATTATAGGCATGCACCACTGCACCCAACTCCACAGTTAGCTTTAATAGATAATAGAATATATAATTTTCATTTTAGGTGGCAATCAACATAGTTAAAAATTATGGATCTTGTTTGTTCTTTGAGAGAAATTAGTGTTAAAAACAACCAGAAATATCTGCTATACTGTAGTCCTTAGTCACCCAGATATGCTTATGCACAATTCCTCACACATGTAGAATACGCTCATCCTATATCCAAGAGTAGAACCTCAAATTTTCCTCCAGTTACCATATGTGACATGAAGTCCAGGATCTCTAGGCCATACATACTCACCTTTATTAGGTCTAGCTGTGGTTCTTTATTATCCAATGTCCTATAATATAACCACAATGTGACACTGGAAGAGAAATAAAATAACCATAGTGAAATTCCCATCTAAGTTGTAAAATTTAGAAATAGAGAATTGTTCTCAATTTTCCATTACCATTTTAATGTCTGTGATGACATATAATGATGTCCATTATTTGATTCCTGAAATACGTATTTGTGTCTTTTCTCATTTATAGTTGCTGTTATGAATAGACCTTTATCAATAATTTTTTAAATTTGCAGGTTTGGAATGTTTTCTATTGTTTTTTCCTTTCATTTTTTAACAGTTTCTGCTCATAACTTTATTATTTTCTTTCCTTTGATTGCTTTGGATTTGTCTTTGCATCCTCTCTCTCTCTCCCCTCTTTTAATATTTAAGGGTTGAACCCAGGACCTCGAATATACTTTGCAGGTGTTCAATCACTGGATTGCGTCCACAGCCCATTTATTTTTTTTCTATTTTGGGTCATGGTCTTGCTAAATTTGCAGGTTGCCCATGGCCTTGAACATGCAAGCTTCTGTCTCTGCCTTCCAAATTACCAGGATTATAGGTCTGCACTGTGCGTGGGGATTTAGCTCAGTTGGTAGAGCACCACTCTGCAGTCTCAGAGGTCCCTGGTTCAATTCCTGGCACCAGAAAAAATGGGAGAAGGATGTGGCAATCCATTCCTGGGGCAATCCTGAAACAGTCAGCCATTGAAAACCCTATGAGGGTTGCTATGAATCGGACATGACTCAACTGCACACAGCAACAAGATCTGCATTATGCCTGACATATCTTTACATTCTCTAGTTGTTGTTGTTGTTGTTGATACCAACTGTCAAAGCCACATCCTTGTGAGTGCTGGGCAGGTACTCTACCACTAAGCTGTATCCCCAGACCCCTTTATTATTTTTATTTGAACACATACTCTCAGTAAAGGCACAAGCTATCTATAGCTTTGAACTCACAATCCTCCTGTCTCAGCCTCCAGAATTGCTGGGGTTAAAGACATGTGCCATGGCACTCAGCTGTAATTTTTTGAGCTAGAATTTGGAGTCATGATTTAAGATCTTCGTTATTTTCTTGATAAGTATTTAATGCCATCATTTTCTCTTTAAGCACTTATTTAGCTGTATCATACAAATTTCAATATATGTATATTTTAACTTGTTCAATTATTTTCCTTGAGACTTCATTTGATACCTGAATTATTTATAATTATGTTATTCAATTTTCAAATATATGGGAATTTCCAAGTTACAGTTTTATTATTTATTTCTAGTTACATTATGTTATGGCCTAAAAACAAACTTTGTCTGATTTTTACTTTTGTAAACTTAAGAATTGCTGAATCACTCAGTATATAGTCCATATTGGTTAAAGGGCCATGCGTGCTGTGCTTGAGAAAAATGTGTATTCTCGTTTCCTTTGGGTAATATGTTCCATAAAATATCAATTAGGTAAAGCTGGTGCTATTGGTTACAAGGTCTTCTGTAACTTCCTGCCTTTTTGCCAACTTGCCCTATTACTGAGGAAGATGCCTCTACATCCACTACAATTTTTATTTTTCTCTCTTCAGTACTAACAAGTTCTGATTTATGTATATTGAGACCATGATGCTCATTGCATACAAAATTAAAGTTTTTTTAAATGTCTCCTGGGAGAAATGATCCTATTATGTAACCTGTTATTCTGTTATTTCTTGTTCTGAATTCTCCTTTGATAGGAATATTGCTACTCTAGCTTTCCTTTGCTTGATGATAGTTACATCTCTTTCCAAACTTTTACTTTTATCATATATGTTGTTACTATTGCTGGGCTGGGATTTAGCTCAGTGGGTAGAGCGCTGTGCTGCAGTCTCTGAGGCCCCGAGTTCAATTCCCAGCACGGCAAAAATGGGAGAAGGGCCTGGCAATCCACTCCCAAGGCAATCCCGAAGCACTCAGCCATCGAAAACCCTATGAGGGTAGCTATGAATCGGATACCGACTCGACGGCACCTAACAACAACAATTGTTGTTAGGTGCCTAGGTCCGGCTCATATCGACCCTATGTAGAACAGAACAAAACACTTCCCTGCACTGTGCCATGCATGGCATCATGTCACAGCTTCTCTGCTATTCATAGGGCTTTCAATGGTGGATTGTTTTGCAAGTGTGTTGCCAGGTCCTTCTCCCTAGCCTGAAACACCTGGTATTCCCTAATAGTCTCCAATCCATGGACTAATCAGGTTAATCCTGCTTAGTTTCCAAGACCAGGCGAGATCAGATGCCAGGGCACTATGGCTGCAGGCCTTTGTCATAAATACAGTTATATATTTAAAGTGGTACTATAGACTGAATGTTTGTGTACCTCCACATTAATATGTTGAAATCCTAATCTTATTGTGATGGTTTGGAGGTGGGTCCTTTTGTAGGTACTAAGTTCATGAGGATAGAGCCTTCATGAATAGAATTAGTGCCCTCATAAGAAGATATTAGGTATCTAGCTAGCATTTTTTTTTTTTTTAGAAATATTAGGAAAAATGGGAAGCGTGCAAGCTTGGGAGAAGGCCCTCACCAGAACCTACCATGTTGCTACCCTGATCTTACATTTCCAGCATTCCAGACGTGTGAAAAATAAACTGCTGTGGTTTATAATCTGCCCAGTCTATGCTATCTGGTTATGGTAGCCTAGACTAAGACAAGACAAGTAGGTTTTTTGTTTGTTTGTTTTGTTGTTGTTGTCTTGTTGTTTTTGTTGTTATACTGGGGAGTGGAACCTGGGGCCTCACACATGCTTTTTGAAAGCATTCAACCCCTAAACTGTCCCCCTAACCCATTGCTTACTTTATATTTTTAAGTCAGGTTCCCATTAAGTTATGCAGAATCTTCCTGCCTCTGCCTCCAGAGTTGCTGGGATTAAAGGCATGCACCACCATGCCTGGCCTACAGCCATAGCACTGTGGCATAGGATCCTGTCAAACCTCAGAAGCTAAACAGGGTATGACCTACTTAGTACTTTGATGTGAGACCATCGGGGAATACCAAGTGCTGTAGGCTTGGGAGAAGGACACAGCAAAATCAATCAGCAATTGAAAACCCCATGAATAGCAGAACAGCATGACAGTAGTGTTTCATGTGTTGTACATAGGGTCACTATGAGTCGGACACCGACTTTTCGGCACCTAACAGTAACCAACGTGCTTAGTCACACGTAGGTTTCTGATAGACAGCATATAACTATATCCCTTAGTTTTTATCTAATGTAACAATCTTTAAACTAGTGTGTTTTGAACATTCACAGGAAATGTTATTATTAATATATTTGGATATAAATATACTAGGTATTTTGTGTTTGTTTGATATATTCTTTGTACTTTCATTTTTCTTCTTTTTGTGACTACTTGAACTAACAGCATTTTTAAAAAGTAATTTTCAGGATTTTTTCTTGCAGTACTTTAAAGATGTCACTCTATTGTCTTCTAGTTTCATGATTTCTGAAGAGAAGTATTTTATTATTTCTGTTCCTTCTACTATATTTAATTTGACTTTGTTCTTTGACTACCTTGAATAAGTTCTCTTTGTCTTTTGTCCTCAGGAATTTGAATAAGATGTGCCTATTTATGGCATTTTAAAATATTTATCTTGCTCGTTATCAGCTTCTTGGATTTATAATTTATCAATAATTTTGCAAAATTATTGTTTCATTTCTTGCCTCAAGTGTCTGCTTATTTGTAAGTTGTCAGCCAGTTGCCCTGAAACCACAGCACTTACGTGGGCCAAAAAAAAATTTGTGAGTTTACTGTTTGCCTGGCTTCTTTCTGTTAGATTAGAATAGTGGATCCTCTAGAGCCCCAAACCTGTGAACAAAATATAGAATTTAAAATAGTTGTAAGCCTGGACTATTCAATCTTTTAAACACCTTCTATAACTCCTGTCCATCCTAAATTGTTACTCTGTTTCAAAAAAGAAAAAGAAATAAAGAAAAAAAAAAAAAAAAAAGAAAGGAAAGAAAAATAAAAGACAAGAAAGAAACACAAAGGAAATAGGGTAGTTATCTTGAAGTCATCTATATCAGTAGTGGCAGATTTGCTGGAGAGGTCATAGCCTGAATTTGACTTTTGCTACCTTGGTGGTGACACGACTCTATGGCACCTAACAACAACAACAACAATGGTGGCTCCAGGGTCTGACTAACAATTTTTAATAAAATAGGTCAGTTTCATCAGTTTCATATTCTTTTCTCAAGCTAGCATGCTTTTTTAGAGCTGCTGAACACATTTTTCTTCCATCTAAGATATAAAATCAATTTACCTTTCGAATCTATCAGTCCTCAATTTACCAGATTCTAAGTTAAGTTAGATTACAAACTGCATATACAAATTGCATCCTTTTGCAGATCTATGTAGTCCTCAAATAGGACTATATCATCCATCTGTCCTGTGCCTTTATTAAAAGATCAAATGAAACACAATACATACCAATATTCTGAATAATTTCCTCTTGAACATAGAGTTTCTCAATAATGGGTTTGCTTTGCAAGCATTGGGACAAGTATTACCAAATATTTGTCTTAACATACAGAGAAGGGATGGGGATTTGCTGTTAGTAGAACGCTGTTCTGTAGTTTCTGAGGCCCTGGATTTGATCCCCAGCACTACAAAAATGGGAGGAGACATGGCAGCCTACTCTCAAAGCAATCCCAAAACAATCAGCCATTGAAAATCCTGTGAGGGTCACTAGGAGTCTGACCCTACTGGATGACACCTACCAGCACCAACAACATACTGAGAGTTATCAGCCTTCCAGGATGGGATATCTGTGTCGTAACACCCTCCCTCAGCATCTAGAAATGATGCTATATATTTCATATTCAGTTAGTGAGTTATTCCATTTTAAGGTACTGAGATCTAAACTGTTTACAATATAGGTTCATATGTTGAAAAGTAATGCAAATTAATAAATTAAATGTGGCTTAAGCAAGACATAAAATAAGTTCACAACCTAGAAGAAGTTCACCAGCACAAAGTCATGAGTGGTCCAGGATTTTTCAGTCCTACCAATCTGTTACCCCTAGCAGGTTGGTTTTTTTATGGATGTTCCAGGACAGCCTAACTGCATAATGGTACTCCAGTTAGGAGGAGGTAAAAGGGAAGGAAAGGTAATGATTTTTCTCTTTAAAATGTAACATAGATATTGTATGCAACAATTCTGTTCATATTCAATTATCAAAACTTGTATAAATGGTAATACTTAACTTTACAGTTAGTGATGGAGGGTACAAAAATATAACCTTGATTTTAGATAACTCTTTACTGAGCTACCAATCCATGGTTTTATCACTATTAGAGAAAACGATGTCATGTATTTTGGGGGATGCCAAAACTTGCCACATATTTCCTGTTATTTAATGTAAATTTGTGTCTCCTTTCTTGTTTCCCTGTGTCTTGAAATGACTGTTTACCAGCTTGTTAACTCATCTGATTGAGTTTGGATTTGTACATAATGTCATTTGATAAGTTTTTATTGAACTACTTCCTTTCTCTCTACAACAAAGTTATTTTTTCTTTTGCCATACATTACTGTTTCTAGATTCTTTAGGTGGGACTGCAAGGTTGTCTAAGGAAGAGCCTATGTTTTACTCATTTTGGTATTCCCTGTGTTTAGCAAGGGTCTACTATAACCAGTGAACACAATATAGGTGAAGAATGAATGTATTTTTAAAATCAATAAGTGGGAAAATGAATGGATACATAGATTAGGAATGATTGCATTAATAAGTGAATAAAGGTGCAGATTAATATGAGTTTCAATATTTGGCTCAGTGTGGAAATTAATGGATAAAATGGACAAGTGAGTAAATTGTTGGATGAATGGATTATTTGTGTATACATGAAAGATTAGCTGAATTGTTGTATGAGTGAGTACAGGAGTGGATGGCAGTGAGTGGAATGGAAAGACAATGGATTATACATGTACACACAAACAGATGACTGGGAAGTATGGGGGATACTTGGAGGGAAGGTGGGTCGATAGATAAATCATTAAATTGATGCATATAGGAATGCACACTTATATCAATGAGTGTATAGTGAATGAATCTGACAAAGTCATCCCTGGTACTTGAACGTTTTGAAACTCATCAAATTTGGTACCTCATACATCTTGATGTAAAGATGTTGTCCCAGCACTTAACATTTGTTCAGTCCTTGATGCACAAGCTAGAACTTGTCAGTATCTGTTTCCTTATGATTTGCTCCCTTCACCAGACAAAACAAAGAGTCACACTGTAGCTCTTGCCTTGTGAACATCTCTTTGTGATCTTAGCTTCTGTCATCATTTTGCCTATTTATACACTATTTTTCCCTTGGATTCTAAGAAAATGAGCTGTACTGCATTAACCTTATTGATAAGGCCTGGAACAAAGTCTCTTATAGAACAATGAATTTGGCATGGGAGACTTTATGGCCAGAAGCTGAGACTCAGAGAGATGTCAAAGTGTTTGCAGCTGACTCTAAGCCTGTATGTACAGAGGGTACAGTTGTGCAGGATATAGTATCTTTGGGCCAATCCATGGGTCTAGAGGTCGATGCAACTGACGTTCAGGAATTAGTGATGGAACATCATGCAGAGCTCAGCACCGAGGAGATACAGGAACTGCAGAAGCAGAAGCAGCAAAAAGTGTCAAAGAGATTCCTTGAGCTGAGGAGAAGATAAGGAAGGATGTCCCCAGTTCCTTGATGAAATAAATGGATGCAAAATGGGCAGAAGTTCAAAATTTTCTGAGAAGTACCATCTGAACAGGACTGGGATTTAGCTCAGTTGGTAGAGCACTGCGCTGCAGTCTCTGAGGTCCTGAGTTCAATTCCCAGCACCACAAAAATGGGAGAAGGACCTGGTAATCCACTCCTGAGGCAATTCCAAAACAGTCAGCCATTGAAAACCATATGAGGGTCGCTATGAGTTGGGTACCGACACGACGGCACCTAACAATAACAACAACAACCATCTGAACAAACCTATGACAAGCAGAAATAAGAATTTATTCGATGACCAATTTCACACTTTTGAGGAATTCTGAAAAAAGAATGAAGCAGTCTTCATTGGATAAGTTCTTAGTGAAGGTGACAAGGCAAGTGTCAGAGCCTGTGGTGCAAGTTGAAAACAGGTAGAAAAGAAAAAGAATATTCAAGTGCAAGTTCCCAGCATTCTGTTGGAGGGTAACATTCCCTTCAAGTAACATTCCCTGTGGCCCTGCTCTACACCACATTCCTCCCACCATCCCATCAGGCCATGGACTCTTACAGTAAAATTGTTGTTTTATTTATTCTAAGTATGTATTAATTTTTAGGCTTATTTTCATGTAAATTATTGATTTACAAACCTATCTTTTTACATATTACCTTAAAAATGTGTAATCCAACATATCAAGAAACTAACAAACAAAAACCACATGATCATCTCAATTGATGCTGAAAAGGCCTTTGATAAAGTGCAACACCTTTTCATGATAAAAACACTGGAAAAATAGGTATAACAGGCAAATACCTTAATTTCATAAAAGCCATTTATGACAAACCTACAGCCAACATTATATTAAATGGAGAAAAACTAAAACCATTTCCGCTTAGATCTGGAACAAGACAAGGATGTCCTCTCTCTCCTATTCTATTCAACATAGTAATTGAAGT
>VMDO01019791.1:0-38910 GCA_007922755.1 Pedetes capensis
AGTTAGCTACCTCAAGAAAAGTTATTGTTTTATTTATAATTAATTGTAATATTTGTAGATAGGCATTCTTTTTATACATAAAGATGACCATAATGGAAGACTGTTTTTCCTTGCTGCCATAAATTATGTGTCAGTTTATATAATATCTTTCAGTAGTGAAAGGAAAGAATCCCAAAGATGGAGAGGATTTGCAGTTTGTTTCACTAACATCAAAGATTAACATCTGGAAGCCTTAGAATTGATCTAGGACAAAAATCACATGTTTTTAATTGGATAAATCTCAGTGACAGAGACATACACACATTAAAATATAATTCATTGTTTATTTTTACACAGTATTGTAAAATTCTATACACTCTTATGCCTTTCACTCTTTCTCCATATAGACACTTCTTGAATTTGAATTCCTCCAGTTGTAGAATCCCAAACCACCAAAGAGTCTTGAGAATACAATTTCCACATTTTCTGTGGCTATTGTTAGATTATATTTGATTTACTACAGTTTTGTATCTACTCTAAAATACCCATTACTCAAAACCAGGTCATAAAATTCTGACAAAGATCTCTTTCATTGTAATGCTTCCATGATATTGATGAGATTTTGTGGCTCTATAAAGAAGAAAACACAGTTCAATTAACTAATGCAACTATGCTAAGTAAATAAACAAATCTCAAGTCAAATATAGACTAGGATTTGCTGTGTGCAAACAGACCCAGAAGAAAAACAATGAACATCTGTAGATCTGGAGCATTCATTTGCTGTTAGGTGTTTAAGAAGAATAAAAATCAGTTTGCTTTGATCATAGTGATGATTCAATTTAAATATAGTTCTCATTATTGCTGATTTATTTTGAGTCATTCCAAGACTTAGTTTGCATCAATCATTACTTTTAAAAGCCTTTCTCTTTTTAAGCTGACCAGAAGATAGTCATCTTTTTTCTTCTACTTATAGCCTAACTGAGAAGAGGTATGGATAACATTTCTTTGTGAAATCAAAGGATTATGATCTACTTTTAAGAAACTTATAATATTACAACTGAAAATTAAAAGAAGCAAAAAAATCCTATTCTGAGGTCAGAACATAATAAAAAGCTAAAGTTGACTTAGTGGAGAAGGGACAATTTGGGGAGTACAAAAGAAGGAGGGAGGGATCTAGCAGGAGGAGGAAATCCTGGGGGGGGGGGAGAGGAGGAAAAAGGAGGAGTGAGGAATGGGATAGGGGGTGACCTCAGGGTGAACAGCCCAGCTTTAATAGTTTTGGAAATAATTATAATAACACCAATAATACCGAAGAATGGTAATAATACGGATGGGCTAGAAAATTCATGTAATAGTACTGACAATGTAAAAAGATAGTTCACTATAGAAAATATTTCAATCTTAAACATAATTGGGATACAAGGATATATAGAAAAATATTACCACAAAAAGACATGCAAATGGAAGAGAGGTCTTTGGTGGGAGGGTGGGATGGGAGGAGGAAGTGAACAAGAGAGTAAGGGGGAATTTATCTGTGCAATGTACAACAAAATGCATATATGGAAATGTCACAATGAAATGCATGTCAGAATGAAACACAATGAAATGCATGTCAGAATGAAAGTTGTACATTAAAAATTTCCAATAATAAAAAAACCGATTCCATGGACACTGAAAACTCATAATGTTGCTTCAGTAAAAAGAATATGTTTAACACTTGGCAACTGTCTTTATTTTTAGGTGACCACATAAATATGGTGATGTATTCATACTACCTTTCAGCACTCAGGAGTTTAAAAAGAGAATCTATGAGTAATTAGCACAATGGGCTTTATTAGCACAAATACTGCAAAACACTAAATCAGCACCAGAAAGTTTTATGACTGCTGTAAGAGAGAAACATCATGGTTTACTGTAAAATGCAACCTAAATGCCCACTACTGAGCACCACATTCCACAAACACAGAGATTTGTCCATTTTATTTGTGTAGGCTGTTTCACTGCATGATTCAGAGAGAGTTCAAAATATTGGATTCAAATACCTGTGAAGTTGAGTAAAGGTCAAGTTAAGCACACTTAGATCCTTCAGTTTCTGGGTTACAGAGTTTGAAGAGGTTTTGTGGCAGAGACAAGTTTTCCCTAGGCAAAACTATACCTTCATGAAACTTTGAGAAAGATTCTCAAACTTCACCCAATCAACAAATTCACAAATGAGGGAAAAAATGAGTCTGGATAAGAAAGGCAATTCATATGAATAAAGGCCCTGGGATGAATGATGGGCAAGATTAAAATCTAACTCCCCAGCTCCTTGGCCCTAAAATCACAAAGAACAGTGGCAATGACATCGTTGGCATTTGAAGTCACAGAGGAAATACCTTAAGGCTTTTAGCCTCTGAAATGTTACAGAACTCTGAAAACATCTGCATATCCAAATCACATTATCTTTACTTCATGCTTCCTTCGCCTTCTGCCCTTCTTTCTCTTCTTTCTGACATCCACTTTCAGGTTCTTCCCCCCTCTTTTTTTTTTTGTCCATTTTCTTCTTTTGATGATTCTAATGTTTTGCCTAAAGGATTCACATTATTCTAATCTGATATAAAACACTGGCCTAATAAAAATTTCTCATGTTTTAAAGGACCCCTGAGAGTGAAAGTGACTTGCCAAAACACTTCAACTAATGATTGGCCGATCTGGGACTGTAACCACATGTTTTGCATCTTTGTCTAGTTTCTATCATAACACTGTATGGGAGAAATAGCAATGCTCTAATTATAAGAATCCCAAAAGTAGAATTCGGTAAGATGGTGGATTAGACACAGTCTTCATGTGACCCAGTGAAACAATGGAGTCAGGATAGGAAAGAATAGAATCTATTCCAAAGAGAGAAAGACTGGAAAAGCACAGAAATCACAAAGGAGGTGATAAGACAGTTTCAAAGTACACAGAACAGAAGAGCTACCCAGTGAGAATGAGTGAGCAGGACATGTCTCCAGCTACAGCAACCCAGAGGGGAAAGAGACAGAGAAGACTCGTTTAAAAGGTAAGCCAGATGGCTCTGGTGTGAGAAAGTCCCACAGGACAAGCCCATAGTCCTTGAAACCCTTGGATCTATTCAGGGATTTCATGAGACAGAAGTTCTTCCTGACTGAATGGTCAGCATTAGAGAAGAGATCTACTTTGCCATGGAGCATTACAACTTGGTATCATCTTGAGGCAGAATCTATTGCCTGCGACTAAGTCTGAAAATAAGGAATGATAATGGATAGGGAGATCTGGGGGCATCCTACTGCAACTTCGGGGTAGGCCACAGACGTAGCTGGCAGTTACAGAGAGGGGGAATGTGGTGCACCAACACACTGAGATCAGGCAGCAAGAGCTCAGGCAAGGTGGATGGTAGCCTCACCTCCTGGACTGAGGAGCCAATTCTATCTTCTGAGGGGAACTACAGAGACTGGTATACCCAAGCCAAGGTCTGCAGGCATCTCCACTTCTGGAGTCAGGTATCTGTCATGCAGTTCACAACCTATACACTTAGAACTCTGAAGCAGGATACTTGATCTCCGCAGCCTCCTTCCACCCTCTGAGTATTCAATATTGGGCAGGCTATGAAATCAAAGAGGTGCAGCATTCAATAAAGATCTCAGTGCCCCATTTACCGTTCCTATTCCTTGGATTGGACATTAATGATCCCGGGGACACACTAGGAAGTCTCAGGTATGTGTGAAAACCTGCCAAACCCACAAGCAGCATCCATAAACGGGCTCAGCAGAGACTCCAATTACATAAGAAGAGAGATTCCTACAGTGAAGGTAGCCCTGCCAGATATCTACCCTTCACTGGTCAACACCTACATAACTGATAAAAAAGATAAGAGACTCCAAATTCAACTGATCACCACCTTTACCTTGTGGACATCAATACTAGAGGACACAAAAAGAAGTCACTCTGGTACTTTGTCAATTTTTTCTTAAGTTTTTTTCTTTTCATTTCTCTCTTTTTTAGTACTTGGGGGTTGAACATAAGGTCTCACACATACTTTGTAAGTTCTCTACTACTGGTCTGTAGCCTCAGGCCATTTTTAAGCTTGAGTCAGGGTCTCACCAAGTTACACAGTCTACCTCTGGACTGAAATTTGTGATCCTCCTGCCTCAGTTTCCTAAATCACTGGCATTAGAGGCATATGCCACCATACTGAGCTCATTTCTGTTTTTCAAATACATTTTAGTATACTTTTAGTATCATTCTTATTTCATTTTTTAAAAAAAATTAGTCTCAGGTTTTCTATTTTTTATATCTGTTATTATTATCTAGTTTTGTTTGCACATTTTCATTGTGCAATCAGGTTTTTTAAAATAATTTGTTCTTTTCTCTTCTTCTTTCTAACACTCATCTCCTTTCTTCTTATTTTTTCCTTTCTTTTATGTAAATCTTGCCACTTCTCTCTGTTTTCCTTTCCCTGTGCTCTTTTTATTTCAGGCAATTACTATTTTTACTTTCACCCCAAATAATTTATAATTTCATAGTTTACATTACTGTTGAAATTTTCTGTTCTTTGTTCATTGGTGGTGGACTTTAATTGATTTTAAGCGTACTTTTATGTCTGGTTTGGTCAGGTACTTTACCTGTTACCATGGTTTGTATTCTCCATTATTTTGGGGTCTGAGCTCTCAAAAGGCAGTTGTTCACTAAGAAGATCCCCAGTAGAAAACTAGAGGAGTTATCTACCATAACAGATGCACAAATCACAAAGCAGAAAAAAAGGAGGATGAAAAAGCAAGCAAAATATCTCCTCCAAAAGACCATAATTTTCCAACTACTGAACCCAAAGATACTGATATGGTTGAAAAGTCAAAGAATGTGAAAGTCTACTTGGAAAAATGATCAATGACTCCAAGGAGTATACAAACAAAAAGATGAATGAAGAAGTCAATTCTGGACCTAGATGAAAGAAAGTAACCAATGTTGAAGACAAAGCCAGCAAAATAGAAGAAAAATTCAGCAAGGAAATTGAAATTTTGAAAAAAAAATAGAAATGATGAAAATGAAGAAATCACTGGGGACAATGGTGCATGCCAGTAATCCTAGCAACTCAGGAAGCATGGGCAGGAGAGTCACAAGCTCAAGGCCAGATTCAGCCTGTATTGTTTAGTGAAACCCCGTCTCAAGATAAAAAATAAAAATAAAAAAGGGTCTGGGGGTATAACACAAGCACTTAGAATTTTTACAAAGTATGTGTGAGGCCCTGGGTTCAACCCCCCAGAAGAACTCATACACACAGAAAGGAAATGAAATCAATAAGTCAAATTAAGAAAAAAAGACACACTTAGAAAACATCACCAGTAGGCTAAATCAAGGAGAATGAATAATATCAGGGATAGAAAACAAGCTTGAGGAAATACTACATCTAGATATCTATTAAAAATAAAGGAACAGAACCATAACTTCTGTGAAATCTGGCACATAATCAAGAGACCAAATCTATGATTCTAGGGCTTAGTAGGAACTGAGATTAAAATAAAAAGCAACTAAAGGCATAGGAAGCATATTTAATACACTTTTGCAGACAGTTTCCCAAATCTAGGGAAAGAAATGGATATTCAAACACAAGAGGCATGTAGAACACAAAATACATGACCAGAAAAGAATCTCTCCATGGTACATTATAGTTAAAATGATGAGATAATAGAACAAAGAAAAACATTAAAAGTTGCAAGAGAGAAACATCAACACACTTACAAAGGCAAATCCATCAGAATAACATCTGGTGTCTCTGCAGAAACCCTAAAATCTAGGAAGGCATCAGATGATATTTTTCAAGTCCTGAAAACAACTGCCAACCAAAATTATTATATCCAGCAAAAGTATCCTTTAAACAGTGGGAATTTTCATAGAAAAATAACAGTATATTGCTTTGTTCTTGAGTTTTTCTCAGGCCTTCTGCTGCAGATAATCAGAGACGAATGAGTAGTCTTGTACTTCCATGAAATTTTCCACATAGAATCACCATGTTTATAATATGCCCTGGATCCAGCCAACACTCAGAGAAGAGAAGGCATTCCAGTCATGATTTCTGTAAAATACTGTTATAGAAACTGCAATTCATGACCACTAAATCTGCCATTGAAAACCCCATGAATAGTAGATTAGCATTGACATAGTGCAGGCATGACAGAGTGTAGTGGAGTGTTTCTTCTGTTGTACATAGGGTCGCTATGAGTTGGACCCAATTAAATATCACCTAATAACAACAATAACAGCAGCAACAAGCCAGTACTACAGACAGTACTTAAATGAATACTAAACACACAGGAGGAGGAAGGAAAATCTCAATCATGAAGTTCCAGGAAAGAATAAATTTCATGAAAGGAACACATGAACTAATGAGAACTGTGAAGGAATCAATCATGTCCAACACAAAAAAAAATGGAAAACCCTGAATATGAATAAAGGAGAAAGGAAAGAACAAGTCATATGCAAACCAAGTAGGAAAACACCCAACACAATTAAAAGAATTAGCAAACCTTACTCAATAATAACCTTAAACATAAATGGTCTTAACTCACCAATTATTAGACACAGTCTAGCTGATTGGATTAAAAAACAAGATCCAGTAATTTTTAGTCTGCTAGAAACACACCTCACTGGCAAGGACATACATACACACTGAAGGGAAAATATTAAAATCAATACAGCATGCAAGTTGAAATCAACAAACAAGCAGACAAATAAAAATAAAAAAAAACAACCTCCCAAACTGAACCCAAACAAAAAACCTACAAAATGAACAAGAGCGACAACAACAACAGCAACAACAAGAACAACAATAGGAACAAAGCAGGAAAATAAACCACAAGAGTTGCCATCCTTAGATCTTTATCTTAGATAAAGTAGATGTCAAGCAAAAATTAGCCAGAAGAGATAAAGCTCACTTTGTTGTTGTTAGGTGCCGTCGAGTCGGTATCCGACTCATAGCAACCCTCTGTACAACAGGAGAAACACTATTGTCAGTGCTTCTCTGCTGTTTATAGGGTTTTCAATGACAGGTTGATTTTTTGTGGGGAGGGGGTTGCCAGGTCCTTCTCCCAAGCCTACAGCATCTGGTGTTCCCAGGCGGTCTCCCATCCAGGTACTAACCAGGCCAGACCCTGCTTAGCTTCCGAGATCTGACGGAATTGGATGCCACAGGGCTACAGCGGCTACATATTAATAAAGAGAATAATACATCAAGAGTGGGCTGGGATTTAGATCAGTTAGTAGAGCGCTGCGCTGCAGTCTCTGAGGTCCTGAGTTCAATTCCCAGCACCGCAAAAATGGGAGAAGGACCTGGCAATCCACTCCCAAGGCAATCCTGAAACAGTCAGCCACTGAAAACCCTATGAGGGTCTCTATGAGTCGGATACCGACTCTACGGCACCTAACAACAACAACAATCCATCAAGAAGATATAACAATTTTTAAATATATATCCATCAAATATTGGTCCACTCAACTTCATAAAAAAGCAGTACTGGAAATAAAGGGACAGATATATCCAGATACAATAATAGTAGATGACTTCAGTACAATGTTCTCATCAGTAGGTAGAAAGAGACAAAAAACCAACAAAGAAACTTCAGAGTTAAATTACACATTAGATCAAATGCACTAAATAGATATCTACAGAATATTTCAGCTGAAAGCTACAGAATACACATTCTTCTCAGTAACACATAGAAATTTCTTTAAAACCACATTTTAGACCATATACCAAGTATTAACAAATACAATATAATCAAAATAATTTCTTATATTTTGTCAGACCATAAGGAATAAAACTAAATATCAATAGCGAGAGAAACTACAGAAACTATACAAATACATGGAAGATTGAACAGTGCATTCTTAAATGACTCAGGTGTTCTTGAAGAAATAAAGGAAAAATTTAAAAAATTTATTACAATGAAATGAAAACATGAAATGAAAAAATGAAAACACAACTTACTAAGGTCTTTTTGATATAGCAAAGGCCATTTCATGAGGGAAATAGCTGTGAGTGCTTATACTAAAAAATCACAGAGGACTCAAAAATATAACTTAATGATGCATCTCAAGGTTTTAGGAAAAAAGAACAAGCAAAACCCACAATCAGTAGATGGAAAGAAATCATAAAGATAAGATATATTTGAAATGGAGGTTAAAAGAACAGTACAAAGAATTGATAAAGCAAAGTAGGTTCTCTGAAATGATAAACAAGATTGACAAATCCTTAGCCAAACTAACTAAAAGAAAGAGAGAAAAGATACAAATTAATAAAATTTGAGAAGAAAAATGGAACATTACAATAGAGTCCAATGAAATCTAAGGAACCATTAGGGAATACTGTGAAAATTTAAATTCCAAAAAATTAAAAAACCTAGATGAAATGGATATATTCCTAGACATATTTCACCTGCCAATATTAAATCAAGAGGATATACATAACTTAACAGATCTCTAATCAGTAATGATATTGATGGAATTATAAAGAGTCTTCCAAAACAAAATAAAACAAAACCCAAGACTAGAGGGAATCACTGTCAAATTCTATGGGACCTTTAAAGAAGAATTAACACTAATGCTCCTCAGACTATTCCATAAAATAGAAATAGAAGGAACACTATTAAACTTATTCTATGAAGCTAGTATTACCCTGGTACCAAGATAAAATAAAGGCAAAACAAGAACAAAAGGAAACTACAAATCAATTTCCCTGACGAACATAGATGCAAAAATCCTCAATAAGATACTTGCAAATTGACTTTAACAACACATTAAAAAGATCATACACTATCATCAAGGTGGTTTCATTTCAAAGATGCAAGGAAGGTTCGGTATATGCAAGTTAATAATAGTAGTAGAGCATATAAATAGACTCAGAGACAGAAATGATAATATCATCTCAATGGATGCAGAAAATATTTTTGATGAAGTTCAACATCCCTTCATGGCAAAGGCCCTGAAGAAACTAGGAATAGAAGAAAGATGCCTCAATGTAATAAATATAATATATGAAAAACCTGTAGCCAACATTACATTAAATGCAGAAAAACTGACAGCATTTCCTCTAAAATCAGGAAGAGTGTCCACTTTTTCCATTGTTATTCAACATTTATTGAACTCTTATATATCACATCTAGAAGGCAAGAAAAAGAAATAAAAAGGATACAAACAGGAAAAGAGGAAGTCAAATAATCCTTATTTATAGATGATATGGTCCTGTATTTTATAGACTCTAAAGACTCTACCAGGAAACTCTTAGAGCTGATAAATACTTTCAGTAAGGTAGCAGGATACAAAATAAACATGTAAAAATCAGTTGTTGTTGTTGTTGGTAGGTGACATCAAGTTGTGTCCAACTTATAGCGACACTCGTGGAGTTTTCAATGGCTGATTGTTTCAGAATTGCCTTGGGAGTGGACTGTCATGTCCTTCTCCTGACAAAAATCAGTAGTTTTTTAATATACCAATAATGATCAGACTGAGAAAGAAAGTAGGAAATAATCTCATTCACAATAGCTTCAAAAGAATAAAATACCTAGGAATAAATCTAACCAAAGTGAAAGATTTCTTCAATGAAAACTTCAAAACATTGCAGAAAGAAATTAGAGAAGACGCTAGAAGATGGAAAGATTTCACATGCTCATGGAATGGAAGAATGATATTATGAAAATGGCTACATAACCAAAAGCAATTTACAGATTCAATGTAATCCCCATAAAAATTTCAATGATATTCTCCATTGAAATAGAAAAAATAATCCTAAACTTCAAATGGAAGAACAAAAACCACAAATCACCAAAGCAATCCTTAGCAGAAAGTGCAAGGCAGGGGATAACATAACACCTGATTAAAAATTACACTACAGAGTCATAGTAAAAAAGTAGCATGGTACCAACTGGCACAAAAACAGACATGAAATAGAACAATGGAATAGAATAGAGGATCCAGAAATAAACCCAGGAAGCTACAGCCACATGATGTGTGACAAAGGTGTCAAAAACATAAGTTGGAGAGAAGACAGCCTCTTCAACAAATGATGGTGAGGAAACTGGATATCCTCATGTAGAAGACTGATACTGGGTCCCAATACCTCACCCTATATAAAAATTAATTAAAAATGGATGAAAGACCTTAATCTTAACATAAGACCTGAAATTTAGGAACTGCTAGAGGAAAACATAGGGAAAATACTTCAAGATACAGGGATAGTCAAGAACTTTCTAAACAGTATCTTAATATCTCAGGAAGTAATAGCAAGAATTGAAAAATTATATTGCATGAAATTAAAAAGCTTTTGCACAGAAAAGGAGACAACCATTCTTCACTTAAAGTGAAGAGAGCCTTCAGAATGGGAGAAAATTTTACCAGATATACATCAGGCAGGAGACTAATATCTAAAATACAGAAAGAACTCAAAAAGTTAAAAACTAAATAAGTGTGAGAGGTGGTGGCGCACACCTGTAATCCTAGCAACTCAGGAGGCAGAGGCATGATTGCAAGTTTGAGACTAGAGGCAGTCTTCATAGTTTAGTGAGATTCTATCTCAAAAAGTAAAATAATGAGTTGGGGAGGGGGCATCTCAGTGGTACAGCACTTGTAAAGCATGAAAGTGCGAGGCCCTGGGTTCAATTCCCAGTACTGCAAACAAACAAACAAACAAACAAACAAAACAAAACAAAACAAAAAACTAAATAAGCAAATTAATCAAAGATGGCCAAATAAATTGAACAGTTTTTGAAAGAATTATTATAAAGGCCAAACAGTAATATGAGAAAATGTTCCACATCCTTATCCATCAAGGAAATGCAAATCAAAAGTATACTGAGATTCCATCTCACTCTAGTCAGAATGGCTAGCATCAACAAAACAAACAACAAATGTTAGGAAGGACACAAGGAGTAAGGAACCCTCATACATTCCTGGTGGGAATACAGATTGGTGCTCAGTATGAAAGTTCTGCAAAAAATTCAAAATAGAACTACAGTGTAGAGGGATAAAAGAAGAGAGGATAATCCCAATGTGAAGGACACAATTTGATAAGTACATAGGAAAAATGTTGTTTTAAGGTGCCGTTGAGTCCAGTCTGACTCATAGCGACCCTATGTACAGCATATGGAAAAACTTCCCTATTCTGTGCCAGGCACACGATCTTATTTATGTTTAAGCCCATTGTTGGAGACACTGTGTCAATCCATCTGGTGGAGGGTTCTCCTCTTTTTCATTGGCCTGCCACTCTCCCAACATGATGTCTTTCTCTAGGGATTGACCTCTCCTGACTACATGCTCAAAATATGTAAGATGCAGTCTGGCCATTCTTGCTTCCAAGGAGCACGCTGGTTGCTCTTCTTCTAGGACAGATCTGTTGGTTCTTTTGGCAGTCCATGGTATATTCAATAGATATCTCCAGCACCATAATTGAAAAGCATCAATTCTTTTCCTGTATCCCTTGTTCAATGTCCAGCTTTCACAACCATATGATGCAAATGAAAATACCATGGCACGAATCAGACGCACCTTCGTCTTCAATGTGACATCTTTACTCTTCAATACTCTAAAGAGATCTTTTGTCACAGCTTTTCCTAGAGCAATGTGTCTGTTAATTTCTTGACTGCTGCTTCCATGGGTGTTGATATAGAGCCAAACAAAGCAAAAACTTGGACAACCCCAATCTTTTCTCCATTTATTGTGAAGTTGCATACTGTCCCAGGATTTTTATTTTGTTGATGTTTAGTTACAATCCATATTGAAAGCTATGATCTCTGATCTTCATCAGTAAATGTTTTAAATCTTCTTCACTTTCAGCAAGCAGAGTTGTGTCATCTGCATAAGACAGGTTGTTAATGAGTCTTTATCCAACCCCAATGCCGCGTTCTTCCTCATAAAGTCCAGCTTCTTGGATTATTTGCTCAGCATATAAATTGAAGAGATATGGTGAATGTATACGGCCCTGAGACACACCTTTCTCAACTTTAAAACAGGATGTGTTTCCTTGTTCTATTAGAACAACTGCCTCCTGATTCATGTACAGATTCCTCATGAGCACAGTTAAGTACTCTCGTATTCCCATTTTCCAAAGTGTTATCCATAATTTGTTATGATCCACACAGTCAAATGAATTTGCATAGTCAATAAAACATAGATAGACATCTTTTTGATATTCTCTGCTTTCAGCTAATATCCACCTGACATCAGCAATGATGTCCCTGGTTCCCCACCCTCTTCTGAATCCCGCTTCAGATACATATGATAAATACGGAAATATAATCCAAATGTTGTTGTTGTTGTTGTTAGGTGCCATCGAGTCAGTATCCGACTCATAGCGACCCTCTGTACAACAG
Source organism: Pedetes capensis (assembly GCA_007922755.1). Classification (NCBI taxonomy): domain Eukaryota; kingdom Metazoa; phylum Chordata; class Mammalia; order Rodentia; family Pedetidae; genus Pedetes; species Pedetes capensis. The sequence continues at coordinate 12,336 of VMDO01019791.1, forward strand.
GGAAGCTAAGCAGGGTCAGGCCTTGTTAGTACCTGGATGGGAGACCGCCTGGGAACACCAGAAGCTGTAGGCTTGGGAGAAGGACCTGGCAAGCCCCTCCCAAAAATCAATCAATAATCCAAATACGCATATGAATTCTACTACATATTAATCAAAAGGTCCTAAAATCTTATTAGTTGATAAATGTGTATCAAAAGTGATATAATAGTTGCATAATGGAAAGAACCACTGCTGTATTACTCTGTACATCACCATCATTCACCAATAAAGGGAGAAAACAAGAAAGAACTACCATAAAAACTAGCTATAGCACTCCTGGGAGTACATATGAAGGAATGCAAGTCAACATACCATAGAGATACCCATTCATTTATGTTTATTGTGGTGATATTTACAATATCTGAGATATGGAATCCATCTACATGTCCATAGACCCAGAAAGACAAACATCATATGTTTTGTGGAATATATATATATATATATAAAATCTTATAATATATTCAATATTTGAATATATATGTCATGAAAGTAGAAGGGGGACTATGTTGGGAGAGATGAAAAGACTAAATATAGGGCAGGGGTAATAAGAAAGTGTAATGGGAGAAAGGAGGAGAAATATTACGTTTTGCTCTCAAAGGGAGAATCTGGGTTTAAACCCAGACACATGAAAAAGACATGCAAGCAGAAGGGGAGCACTGCTGGGGACAAAGAGGATCAGTGAGGGGGTCATGAGAGGGTAATAGGGGAAGGGAACACAAGCAATGTACAATGACAGGCATGTGTGTTATGTCATAATGAAACCCATTAAGTTGTACACTAACTAAAAAAATTACCAATAAAAAAGAAACCCCCAAATAAAATGATGTCTTCAAAATATCACTTCTCTAAATAAAAACCAACAACTTCTTAACCCCCTAAATCTCTAGCTACCTCTGTTTCTATTGATTTATTGCTTGATTCTTTGCAATACTAGAGGTTTGAACTTACAGCCGTGCACATGCTAGGCACACGTTCCACTACTGAGCCACATTCCAGCTTCTTTTTCATTTTTTATTTTGAGATAGGGTCTCACTAAATTGCACACAGTGCCTCTGGCCTGGAACCTTCAATCCTTCTGCTGCAGCCTCCCAAGTTGCTGGAATTACAGCAGTGAGCCATGTTATCCAGCTGTTTGTATACTGGAAAAATAAATAAGACTGCTTTACCGAACTTCCACTGAATTTTATATTTAATGGTTCTTGTATATTTCCCTTTCAGTAATCAAGCAGTTTTATTTATCATGTCCTGTACAAATGACACCCTTCGTCTTGCTTATTTGTTATGATAATTCATCCTTTTAAGAGTCTCTCTCTCAAGTAAAATATCAGGTATTAAAATAGCCAATAAATAATTTATAAATATCTCAATTGTGGACCATGTATTGTCATACTGAAATTGCACCTGGAGAAGTTTTAAAAGAAACTTGTTGGGAGAACAGAAAATAATATTCAGGAGGAGTCAAATGACTTTACCAAGCTTCCAGGTGCTGTGGAAACCTGTGAGAAAAAGAAAGAGAAGGGAAAATAGCTTTCTTTCTTCACATGGCCAGGAATTTATAGGTAATGTGTAGCTGTGTTTCCATTTTACATATGAGGACATGGAAGATACAGCAGTTACATAAACTGCATGAGACAGTTTGAGGATAGATCATTTGGTTCCCACATCCCAGTCCCAAACCATTAGATATTAAATGTAACAGCTCCTTAATTTGAAGAATAATAGAAAGGTTTTGTTTGTTTGTTTGTTTGTTTGAAAAAAGATCAGAACTTTTATATATGATACTTAAAAATCTATGTGTCAGGGAAAGGCCAATATCAATCCTATCCAACCTAGCAGAGACATGAAGAAAACAGGTCTTAAAAAGAGTTTTTTTCTGAACTGGCCCTTTTTGAAATAGAAGGATTTATATCATGGCAGAAATCATAAACAGCATTATTGCAGGAGCATTTACTCTACCCTTAAAATAATTATTTCCAAAACTAAGAAAACAAGCTTAGTTTAAAATAATTTGATTTTTTGCTTCAGTAGTAATGAAAGAATTCCAAGAGCAAAACAGAGTATGAGAAAAATTAACACATATATTTATATATATATTTAAATAGTAGCTGCATCAGGCTTCTAGATAAACAAAACAGCCATAAACATTAGAATGCCTGACAGCTGCAAAAATAACTGAAAGTGACAGTAGCCAATACAAACACAAGGCTGAAGCATGTAATTTACATCTCAGTGAAATTAAACATATTATAATAGTTTAGCTTCAAGGCAACAATACTATTAAATTTGCAGTACTAGATTATGACATCATATGAAACCCCAGGATATACATTTGGAGCTGGATATTATGATTTGTAATCCATATTGCTGTTCTGGTTAATTTTTCATTTAATTCATTGTAGGGTTCTATTTTTTAAAAAATGACAAATAACAGCATTTGTACATTCTGCTCTTTGCAAAAGCTGTTAAGCCTCAGGATGCAGTGATGTCACATTTTAGAGTCAGCAATGATAGCTTATATCTGAGAAGCATTGAGAGGTCAGAATAATATTGAACAGTATAATAGTATTAGACTTTTTATGGTCAGTAAGTATAATTGGGGAGACTTTCTAATTCACCTTTGTTTTTCAAAATGTATCTTAGCAAACTAAGAGTACAATTGTGTAATAGCAATAAAACCTACTGCTTTTAGTAGAAAGTTTATGTGATACAGCAGTAATCCCAACCAAATACACAGTACTGAGACTACTAAAAGTTCATATTCTTATAGGGGTAAGAATGGAGGAGGTAAGTATCTATGAGCCTCTAAAAAGTATTTCCAGTCCTTCTTGTGTAAATGAATTTCTCTAAAGGAGGAGTCTATAACACTAATTTTTCCAAAAATCATATGGACTGTATTTTACTTTAACAATAGTTCTCAAGGGCTGGGGTGGTTTATTATATTCTCTTACAATGACTATGAGAAGAGATCATATAGTTTGAAAAATCTCTTCTTCTATCAGATGATTCTAGTGTTCTGGTGTAAGGGATTTGTGTATTTTTACCCAATCTCAGGCACTGAAATAGTAAAAATTCCTCATGTATTCCAAGAGGACACTTGAGGATCAGGGATATGAAAATGTCTTGGCAAAAATTCTTCAAGTAATGATTGCCAGTTCTGGGACTGGAAACTAAGCTTCTTATTTCACAGCACAGAGTTCTTTCTCTTATGAGGAGCTGGGTAAGTAAGAGAAAGACCCATGGAGGCTATTCAATTAGACACAGCAGGAAAAGACATCTGCTACACAAAAACCCAGGCCAGAGGGCCATACAACTCTGCTTAGGAGATGATTTAAACAGGGGCTTAACAGCACATTTTTTTTTTTCTGGAGAGTTTTCTCATTTGCTATAACTAACCTCTTACTTCCTTCAATGAAAATATCTACATGTGTTAAGTATGAAACCTTAGAAAATTAGAAATTCAAGTAGAAAACATGGATGACATATTATGTGTCATTGTGCCCTTAATAGGTGATCTCTTACATGAGCAAAATTAAGGAAGTGTATCTAACCCAAAGTAGCTCATTGAACAATATGAGCTGGAAAACCATTAGGAAAGTGTGATCTTCCTTAGCCTCCCAGGGAGCTTAATGGAGTGTCTCTCTTTGAGCCAAGGTATAAATTTCAGATGATTATCAACAATAAGTACTAAAGAACAAAGAGCAGAAAAGAAAGATTTGAAGAACTGTATATTGTCTAGCATATCCAAGATTTGGGTTGAGATGGCTCTAAGCATAAGTGCTTCAAAAGAGAACAATAAATTAGAGACTATGGAGCATCTAGGGAAGAACTTTGGAAAATTTTTTTGAGGAGAGTTTAAGGAAAATATCATTAACCTGACAACCTTGGTTAGACCACGTTTGCCTTAGTGACTTTTGAAGGATGAATAGGCTTCAAGTTACAAATGATCCCCCAAAATTTTCCCTAAATATTGAGAATTTAACAATCAATGGAAGGATTGCCAGAAAAGTTTGTGAAAACACTATTTTCTGAACTTAATATGACAGTGTAAGATGTGTTGTTGTTAGGTGTCATGGAGTCAATGTCCGACTCATAGCAACCCTATGTACAACAGGCGAAAACACTATTGTCAGTGCTTTTCTGTTTTCATAGGGTTTTCAATGGTGGATTGATTTTTGAGAGTGGATTGCCAGGTCCTTCTCCCAAGCCTACAGTATCTGGTGTTGCCAGACCGTCTCCCACCCAAGTACTAACCAAGCCCTACCCTGCTTAGTTTCCAAGATCTGACAGGATCAGATGCCACAGTGCTATGGCTGCAGGCTTTGTAAGATAATATTTCACATAAATGTCATATATGCAAATTAGGTAAGTAGATGAAATCTAACCCTTGACTTTTAGAATTGAAAAAGGCGAAAGGAGCCACCAAGTTAACTGAGAACATTGGGCTGAAAAAAACCGACTCTATCAGCTAAAGCCCTAAAGTTGAAATATGGAAGCATGGAGAACGTCAGAAAGAGGCCTGTGTTCTTGCTTCTAGCAGCTGCTGTACAGGGAATATAGTGAAAGCCATGATTCAAACAAAAAAGCCACATTTATTAAAACTATTTCTACCTCTAAGAATACAACTTCTTTCATCTTTTGCCCAAGGGAGAAAGCAGTTTAGGATGGTGTTAGCCCAAAATGACAACATGTACAACAGCACTTCAGGGATAACTTTTGTCACTTTACTGTTTCTCTTTCTAGGCTAGTTTCTCCTGCTTCTTATCTCTTTTCCTTTCTAACTTTTGTAGCATTCCGTTTATATTTGAAAGATGGAGTGCATTGGAGTAGGGTTGTTGGATATAGAAGTACTTGGTTTAATGTTATTATGAATGGCTTCCCCTACATATTACAGCTTCAAACCATGATAGACAAAGGAAAATTTATTGGAAACTTCAATGAACAGAATATATTATACTGGGTGAAACTGGACGGTTGTGGTTCCCTTTTTATGTACTTACTGACAGTCACTTTCCCCCGCTGCTCTTTTACTTGATGATAAACAACACAGAAATACTGGGCATGATGGTCATAGTCTTCTATCACGGTGTCCAAAGCAATAATTATACTGCCCCATACTGCAATGAATAGAAATTCAGAAGCAGCCCACAGATGAATCACTTAGCTAATTCTTCGGTATTTTCTTGCATCTGCTTTTCCATCGCAGAATTTATTCTTTAATAGCCATCAGTACTGAAACTTATGTTTGCAAAAGCAAGAGAGTTGATTAATAGGTATTTTATGCATCTGGTATTTTCTCATAAAAGGCTGGAAAACTTATTTCAATTATCATACCACCAACAAGGATGCAATCTGTTCACAAGGCCTGTTTACGAGTGGCTGCTTTGGGTAATGGCTGTTTTCTTAGCACAGGAAATGAAATATAATATTATTAAACAGAAATATGCAGAATGAGGTGTCAACTTATCCATCTTCCTGATGTTTATAGGCTTCATTTTTTAGAGTGTTTATTTTATTTTATGGGACCACACGTTAAAATATCTCCTATTTGAAAGGATGTAATTTCTTTTATTCTGGTTTTAAGGTCCTTGAATATTAACATTCTCAAACTTATAAGCAATCAACTAAGGAAACCTGTGGTAGGTACTCTATTAATTCCATTCAGACAAATGTGCCAAAATGAGAGAAACAATAAAACGAACACTTTGTCTTTGCATGAGGAAAAGAATTGGGCTTTGCTAGAGGATAGAACAAATGATTTTAATTTTTAGAGACCACCTGTGACAATATCAGGCAAGGGGGTGGTGATTGGTGAAAATAAACCTCAAAGAAGAATCTACTGATTGTGTGCGTGTGTGTGCACGTGTGTGTGTGCATGTGTGAGCACGTGTGTGCGCTCGTGCGTGCGTGCGTGCTTGTGTGCGCGTGCGCGTGTGTGCGCGCGCATGTGTATGTGTTAAGAAAAGATGGGGATGTGCATGCAGACGCCATCATGGAAGTGCTATGACTCAATCTCGAAGACCTTTAGTAAGATCACTAGAAAAATCCAGCTATGTCTGTTTCTGATGATGTATAACATTTTCATTGTTTCACTAACTTTCACTATTTCTTTGGAAATGAGAAAGCATGAATTTTTCAAAAGGGTAAATATTACTGCTCACTTAATTATAATTATGCCTGCAACCTTACCACTGCGGTGTTTGATCCCATCAGATCTTGGAAGCTAAGCAGGGTCAGGCCTGTTCAGTACTTGGATGGGAGACTTCCTGGGAACACCAGGTGATGCAGGCTTGGGAGAAGGACCTAGTAACCCACTCCCCCAAATCAATCTGCCATTGAAAACCCTAAGAATAGGAGAGATACACTTACAATACTATTTCGCCTATTGTACTTAGTGTTGCTATGAGTCAGATGCCAACTCGATGGCACCTAGCAGCAGCAGCAGCAACAACAACAAGAATTATAATTATTTTACTAGGGAACCATGTTACTTATGAGTGGGTCTATTCTAGATAAAGGAGAACAAATCATATACTAAAGGACATTGCTAGATAGTACCAAATACAACTCTACAAAGCTATCTTGCAAAAGATATGAAATCCCCTTACGAAACGAAAAGAAATATGAAAAACCTTTAAGATTTATGGTATCCCACAATATAATGCCTTGACCATGATTTAAAGTGTACTTAATGACTGGGCCACAGAAACAATTTTAGAATAAGAAAATATTGCTTTTTAAGATTTTTTTTAGAGCAATGTTGTTCAGAGGAAAAAGCAAAAGTCAGGGATACAATTTAAAATATTCTAGTAGTCCATTAGCAAGAGTGAAAAGAAAGGAGTAATTAATTCATTAGTATATTTTATTATACCCAGTATACCAAAATGGTATCATTTCAACATGTACTCAATTTAGACATTATCAATTTACTATTTTGCATGCTTTATTTCATATAAAGTCTTTAAAATCTGATGTCTGTTTTACTAATAAGTACAGTGCTTCTCAATTTGGGCCAGTTACATTTTAAGTCACATGTAGCCACTAGCTATCTTATAGGACAGTTCAGCGCTCACTTGTCCAAAATATACCTATATAGAGAAATGGGCTATAAAATAGGCCCCAATATAATTTGGTGAAAAATCACTCTAACGTAGGAATCAATGAATCCATGTCATCACTCATTTAGTCAGTGATTTCTAGACCTAGGATATATACAGGAAAATCAAAAATACTTTTATAACAGAATGTATAAAATTATTTTCTTATTTTTAATAGCATGCTTCTTATTGTAATCTTTTTTCACATCAGACAAATGAAAAATCCATTTTCACCATTGGCTATGATACATACTATTTTGATTTCATAAAATGAACTCTGTCCATTGATTGACTTCTTTGGTAATATGCCTTTGCTTTAAGAAAATATCTAGCTTAGTTACAGTTCTTAACAACTTTGATGTCATAAACCTAAAACTGCCTGTATTCTCAGAAAAATACAAATGCATATGATCATAAAACTTATACATATTTCACCTTTAAATAATTGCAGAAAGTTTGGAGAAAATGTAATGATCAAGTTGGAAGAACTAATTCAACATGAAGTATGTGTCTAAGATAAAAACGAACAGTTATGTGTTGAAAACTGAACAGAAATAGTATAGTCAAAGGTTCTGGGGGCTCTGTTATATTTTGATAAGCTTATGAAATCTTAGTGTCTTACATGACCCCAATAAAATATCCTAATTTATTATTATTATAAAATCACTTCTTTTTCTTTGTATACATTAATACATACTGTTTTTCAAATTATGTTTTTTTACATTTATCTCCCACAGGAAATTCCAGGGAAGGGATCATGTGTTTTTCCCCTTCATGTCATTAAAACACACAGCAGAGATTCTTATTAGTTTAGGTTGACTGAATGTATATAAATGAACAATTTTAGTGCATTTCTTGGCTTTCAGTCAGTAGTATAGCATAATTAATTTGAACAGATACTTGCATGTTACGTTTCAAGCAACCCTTTGAAAGCCCTTGTGTAGTTTTAAAAATATATTGTAATTTTATGAAAGCATCATGCTCTTTGTACCTAGCACAGTGTCTGGTTCACAGTAAATATTTAACTGACATCAGAAAAAACAGACTTAAAGTCAAAAACTGAAATGAGACAAACAAGGTAATTATATAGTGATAAAGGGGTCAATTCATCAAAGAGATACAATAATTTAAATATATATGCAGCCAACATCATAGCATCCAAATATATAAACCAAATATTAGCAGATCTGAAGCGATATATACATAGTAATACAATACTAGGGAACTTTAATATCCCACTTTGAGCAAAGTATATGCCATCAGAAACAAAGTCAATGAGAAAAAATACACTTTTTTTTCAAGAGCACACACAGCATTCTCCAGGAGAGATCATGTTTAGTTACAAAAGCAGTCTTAACACACATAAGAAGACTGAAATCCTATCAGGTATATTTTCTGACCACAATTATAGGAAACTAGAAATCAATAATAGAAGTAAAACGGGAAATTCACAAATAAGTGGAAATTAAACAACACACTCCTCAGCAACCAATGAGGCAAAGAAAATATCAAAATAGAAATTAAAAAATACACTAAGAAAAACAATGATGGAAACATAAAATATCTAAGCTTATGGGATTTAGCAAAATCAGTTCTAGGAGGGAAATTTACAGTGATAAATAGGTACACAAAGAAAATGAAAGATTGCCGATAACCTATGTACCTTTACACTTCAAGCAACTAGGAAAAGAACAAACTAAGCCAAAAGTTGTTAGGAGCCGTTGACTCGGTGTCAGACTCATGGCGATGTACAACAGGCGAAACATTATGGATAGTGCCTCTCTGCTATTCATAGAGTTTTCAATGGCTGATTGTTTTTTGGGAGTGGATTGACGGCTCCTTCTCCCAAGCCTACACCACCTGGTGGTCCCAGGTCATCTCCCAAGCAAGCCTGATCCTGCTTAGCTTCCGAGATCTGATGAGATCAGACACCACAGTGGTACAAGTACAAGCAAGCCAAAAGTTAGAAGACATCACAAAACTAAGAGAAAAATTAATGCGAACGTAGGAAAACAATTGTTGTTGTTGTTGTTGTTGTTGTTGTTCGGTGCCGTCGAGTCGATTCCGACTCATAGAGACACTCATAGGGTTTTCAATGGCTGACAGTTTCGGGATTGCCTTGGGAGTGGATTGCCAGGTTCTTCTCCCATTTTTGCGGTGCTGGGAATTAAACTACGGACCTCAGAGACTGCAGCACAGCGCTCTACCAACTGAACTAAATCTCAGCCCAGGAAAACAATAGGAAAGATAAATAAAATTATGTGTTCATTTCTGAAGAAAAGCAAAACCATAAAATATTTTCCTACGTTAAAGAAGAAAAAATGATAGAGAACCCAAATAATTGAAATAAGAAAGGAAAGAGGAGACATTATAACTGATACCAGAGAAATATACAGGATTAAAAGAAACTGCTATGAACAATTCTAACACAACAAATTGAATAATCTAGAAGAAATGGATAAATTTTCATACATTTATAACCTACCAAGACTGAAGCTTGGGGGAACAAAAAATATGAACAGACCAATGATGAGTAAGGAGATTGAATCAGTAAGAAACAAAAAACACTCTTATCAAAACAAAAGACCTGAACTGATGGCTTCACTAGTAATTTCTACTAAACACTTGAGGGAGAGTAACTGTTCCAAAAAATTGAAAGAAGTAATACTCATTTTCTAAGGCAAGCACTACTCTCATACCAAACCAGAAGGCGGCACTACAAGAAAATTACACATCAATATCCTTGATAAATATAAACATGAAAATTCTCAAAAAATACTAGCAAATCAAATTTAACAACAAGTTGAAAGAAGCAGGCACCAAAACTAAGTATGACTTATCCCTGGGAAAAAGTGTGGTTCCACATATGCAAATCATGGATGTGATATACAATGGTAAAAATATGAAAGACAAAAATCATATAATCATCCCAAGAAATGCAGAAAAAGCATGTGACAAAATTTAACATCTTTTATGATAAAAACTATCAACAAATTATGTATTAAGGAATGTATCTCAACATGTGAAAGGCTATGTATGACAAAACCTTAGCTAACATCAGGCTTGGTGCTGAAAAATTGGAAATTTTTCCTTTCGGATCAGAAGGAAGACAACTATGCCGACTCTTACCAGTTTTACTTAACTTAATATTTGATGTCTTTGCCAGAGCAATTAATAAGAGGAAAAAAGAGGGAGTCAGGATCCAAATTAAAAGGAAGAAGTGAAATTTTATCTATTTGTTGATGTTGTATTCTCAGAAAACTTTATAAAGATAGAACAGAAAACTGTAAGAACAAATAAATTTGGAGAATACAAAATCAATATACAAAAATTATGTTTTCTATACACTAACAATAAACTATCTAAAAAGGATTTAGGAAAATGATGCATTTACAATATGATTAAAAGAAAAAAATCACTTATGGATAATTTACTCAAGGAAATATAATCTTCTGCATACTGAAACTATAAGACACTGTTGAAAGCATCTGAAGAAACAAATATATGGAAAGATAGGCTATGTTCTTGGAGTGCAAGAATTGTTATCATCAAAATGCTCTCACTACCCAGGAATCTACTGATTCAATGCAATCTCTATCAAAAATCCCATGATATTTTTCATGAGAACAGAGACAAAAATTCTAAAATTCATATGGCACAAGACTTCCAATAGCTAAAGAAATCTTAAACAAAAAGAGCATGTACAGAGGCATGACTTTTCCAGATTTCAAACTGTCAATACAAAATGATAGAAATAAAAACAGTATGGCAAGGCATAAAAACAGACTAACAGACCAATGTAACAGAATAAAAAATAGGGAAAAGCTCATATATTTACTACCAATTAGTCTTCAACAAAGGAACATGAATACTGAAGAAGAAGGGGTAGCATCTTCAATAAGTGCCAGGAGAACTTATATCTGTGTGCAAAACAATGAAATTTAACCTGTATCATATATGACATACAAAAATCACTCAAAATCAGTTAAAGACTTAAACAAAAGACCTAAAATCACTTAACTCCTACAGAAAACAGGAGAAAAATTCACTGACAATGATGTAGGCCATGATTTATTGGATATGACCTCCAGTGCAAAGGCAACAAAAACAGAGATAAGTGGGACGATGTCAAATTAAAAAAAAAAAAATCTGTACAGCAAAGGAATCAATAAAGTTAAAAGGAAACCTATGGGATAGGAGAGAATATTTGCAAATCAAATTGAATGCAGTGTTAATATCCAAAATATATAATGAACCTATGAATTCAGTAAAAACTAGCCTGATTAAAAATATACAAAATGTCTAAATTAAGCTTTTTTTAAACAAAGATATCCAAATAGCCAAGAAGTATATGAAAATGTCTCAATATCGCTAATAATAAAGGAAGTGAAAATAAAAACCACAATGAGCTATTACCTCACGTCTGCTATGATGACTATTATTAGAAAGACAAGAGCTAACAGGTGTTAAGAGGGCATGGAGAAAAGGGAATCCTTATACACTGCTAGTGGAAATGTAAATTAGTAAAGCCATTATAGAAAATACTATGGGAGCTCTTCAAAAATTTAAAATTAGGATATTAAATTTTTAAATTTAAATTTTATTTTAGTTTAAAAATAGAACTACCATATGATTTGGCATCCCCACATCTATGAATATAAATCCCAATGGAAACTTTTTAGTATGTCAGAGAATTACCTGCATTCTCAAGATTGCACTACATGAAAATATCTAAGTAATCATTGTTGATGGATTAATGGATAAAGAAACATGGTATATTTATTTCTATATAAATGGAATATTATTCAGCATTCAAAAGAATATTCTACCATTTATGAAAACATGGCTGAATCTAGAGAATGTTACATTAAATGCAATAAGCCTGATCCCCCCAAAAATGAATATTGCATGATCTCATCTATATGTGGAATCTAAAAAAAAGTCTAATTCATAATAATATGAAGTAGAAGGGTCACTGCTTGGGGTAGGGGATGGTGAGGGAAATGGGGATATGTTTAAAGAGTAAAAATTTTCAGTTATTAGAAGAATAATTTCTGGAGAGATAATGTACAGAAGGGGCTGCTGTTAATGTATTGTATACTTGACATTTGCTAATATATTAGACCTTCTGTATTCTTATTACACACAAAAAAGGTAACTGTGATGTGAGGTTTGCTGTTTAGCTTAGTAGAGTTCTTGCTTTGCATGCTCTGAGGCTCTGGGTTCTATCTGAGCACTGCAAAAATGGGAGAAGGACCTGGCAGCCACTACCTAAGTAATCCTGAAAACAGCTGGGCACAGTGGCGCATGCCTGTAATCCCAGCGGCTCAGGAGGCTAAGGCAGGAGGATCACAAGTTCGAGACCAGAGGCATTCTGTGTAATTTAGAGAGACCTTGTCTCAAAAAATAAAAAATGGGCTGGGGGTCCAGCTCAGTGGTCCAGCACTTGCAGAGCATGCAAGCACGAGGTGTTGGGTCCAACCCCCAGTACTGCAAAAAAAAAAAAAAAAAAAAAAAAAAAAAAAAAAAAAAAAAAAAAAAAAAAAAAAAGAAAGAAAAAAAAAAGAAAAATAAATCCTGAAAACAATTAGCCATTGAAAACCCTATGAATAACAGAGATCAATGACAATAGTGCCAGGCATGGCAGTGTTGGAGAGTGTTTCATTATGTTGTACATAGGGTCATTATGAGTTAGATCCAACTTGAAGGCACCTAACAACAACATGAGATGAGGGATATGTTAATTAGGTTAATTGTGGTACTTATTTCACAAGTAATACGTATACCAAAACATCAGCTTATATACTTCAAATATATACACATATATGTATATATTATCAATTAAAACTAAATAAATTCTGGGGAGAGTAAAGAAATAAGCAAGATAACTACAATTTGTGGTAATGGCTTTGCAGGAAATAGTCATTAATGATAATAAGGGGTAACCTGTGAAAGGGAAGTTAAATAACTGGGGTGTCAAAAAATGTATACATATTTTAGAGATATTATCTATGCATCTATGTATTACTTTTCAAATTTGAATTGAATTATTGTGATAACCATGCTGAGCATGTCTTATAATTGCAAAAGTCAAATATGACTTGTAATTTTTTTTTCTTATCAGTATATATTGTGGTGGTGGTGGTAGGTGCTATTGAGTTGGGTCCAACTCAGCTACCCTCAGAGGGTTTCAATGGCTGATTGCTTCAGGATCATTCTAGGAGCAGATTGCCACATCCTTCTCTCATTTTTGCAATGCTGGGGAATTAAACCCAGAACCTCAGAGATTTCACAGTGGCATTCTTAATTTTAATACTTGAAATGTATATACATTTTCAGCACCCTCTGATTTTAGATAAAAATTTCAGGGAAAGACAATCTGAAGATATGGTATTTAAGCAGAAGCTATGGAAGAAAAGAACAAGCCAGTTCTTAAAAATAAAAATAAAAAAGGCAGGAAAAGTGTTAGATTCAGTGAGAAGCACATATACCAATGTCCTGAGATGATGAAGAGCTTGAAACATTCACAGAAATACAGGAAGATTAATGTGCCTGGAGTGTGGCAAACTACTGAGAGTGTAATGTGTTGCTGTTGGCAAGTTAGGAATGGTTTGATCAGGACAAGGACTCAAGGAAGAATTTGATTCCAAGAGCAAAGAGAAGCCATAGAAAGGGGATTTAGACAAGGGAATCAGATGATCTAACTCATGCCTTACAATGATTTCATTGGCCACTAGTTGTAGAATGGAGTGAAGAGAGGTAAATGGATTCAGAGATACCACTTTGACATGATGGTTTCTTGGTCTATACAAGTGGCAGAAAAATAGAAAAATGTTAGCAGATTTTACATATATTTTGCAGGTAGAAGCAATAGAACTTATTCATAGACTAGACATTAGGGATGCAGGGAAATGAAGAATCAAGTGTTACTGTTCGATTATTGGATTGAGTGCTTGCATGGACCCTGGAGTCATTTATTAGTACAAGAGGAACTGTGAAGTAAAAGTTTTCAGTGTTGGGGATAAAGATTTCATCTTGATCACATGAAGTTTAAACTTATGAAATTTCCAGGTAGAGGTATACAGGGGGAGCAGTGGGCTACAAAGGTGTCACTGATATAAAGTCAGAGCTGTAAGTTACTGGGCACTGTAAGCATATCAGAATTAAAAGAAAGGGAAACCAATCTTCAAAGATCATTCACCTCAACTTGTAGTGATTTTCTAATTGAGTACTTCATAAGAGAGATTTTCAAAACATTATTGCTAAGGATGAAAGGAGTGTTTTTCTCTTCACATTTATTTTCCCCATCTTCCAAAAAATATTTTTTCTAGATAATTCTTTCTCCTTCAGTCCAGAAGACTTTTTCTAGCTAAAGGAGAATATTTTCTGTTATGTTACATCTGAATAGAAGATAAATATGGCTCACATTCTGACGTGCACAGCAACATGTGAAAAAACTTCTAAAACATGCTATGAATTGAATTCATTAAATCTATTGGGTGTAGCAATTTAATGAAGGAAAAATACTAATTAAATTATTAAAATCTGGATAGCAAGTTGTAATTAAAAAGACAGTTGCTATGCAACTCCAAGGATTTCTATAAATTCTCTGCAAAAATGCAGTGGTTAAATATGTTGGTATTTTGCCTTGACCTTTTGTAATCAAATGCCTTCTCTGTCTGTGAAAATGTGTTCTGAGACTAACATTAAATGGAATTCATGGATTAACAAAAAGAGTAAATTTTAGTTTGATTGGGTTGTCTTTTTTATTACCTTCAAATGTTAGATTGAAGAGTTCAAAACTCTAAAAGTAAAAAAAAATTATGGAGAATGCTTGGAAAAATAGCAGCAGTTGCTTACAGTTTTCTCCATGATTAAATATATAAATCATTCATTTTCTTCTTTTGAAAATTTCGTTTGAGAGAGGGTCTCACTTTGTAGCCAAGGCTCATTTTCATCTCAAGATTATGTGTGCTAGGGTCACAGACACGTGCATCACACCTAGCCCAGTTATTGTTTTATTATTTCTTTCATCAGTGTGGAAGCACTTTATGGTAGAGGTAGGTTAACACAAGTGAATTTTTTATACAAGTAATGAGTGTAGTTTTTCTAGTCAAAACTTTTTTTGATTGGTGGTGTTGTTAAGTGCCCTGCTAGATGAAAACCCTCATAGGGTTTTCAATGGCTGTTTCAGGATTGCCTTGGGAGTGGATTGCCATGTCCTTCTCCCATTTTTGTGGTGCTGGGAATCAAACTCGAGACTTCAGAGATCACAGAGTGGTGCTCTAACCACTGAGCTAAATCCCAGCCTACTTCTTTTGATAGGAAGTCTATTTTTCCAAGCTGCTAGAGAATTAAAAGTTGGTTACAGATTCTAAAAGTCTGTAATGGAGTCAGGAAAAATATACTTGAAATTGTGCATATCCCAGAGGGTTGTTTTTGGAAATGGAAGAAATTACACTAATACATGGACTTTCGAAAATCACTTTCTTCAGGCAGATACCAGAGGCACTGAGAGGCTGATGTACAGCCACACTTTAATTCCAAGTATCTGAGCAAGAGCTCAAAGGAAATCAATCTCCCATAGGAAAAATAGGGCTAAAGGTTAAAATCTTTTGTGCAAAACCAAAATGTTTCTGATATTTCAAAACTACTATTTAAATATAAGCAGTAGTATTTGGAATCTTACAAAACTCTCTTAATCAAAGATACTCTAGTGCTGGTCAGAGAAACTGAGCTGAACTTGATGGCGCAAGACAAGTATGTAACTACAACCATAAAATGGGTGAGAGGTGGTTGCTTGGTGTCATTAGCTTTAGTATAGCAGTCAGTGAATAGGAAATGGGTGTACATACATTTAAGAGCCTAATATACTTCATGTATACAACTGTCAACTTCCTTTTTTTCCTGAAAATTATGTAATTAGGAAAAGCAGATCCATGTTCCAAAAATTTCCACTAAACTTTCTCTTGAAAGAATATATGTATGCTATTGCATGTAAATGAACTTCAAAGAGTTTTACTATAACCTTTTGAGGCTCTTCCTTGCTTTGAAGCCTCCTGTTATTGCCTGTTCATAAATTCTTATTTTTTGAAACAATGTTATTCCCTCTACTATCACCATCATTTGCCACTTTCATATCCTCACCTGTGGAAGTAAGCATTATGGCCATGGTCCTCAAACTCTGTGCCTAGATGCCCTGTGGTACTGTAGTCAGTACTACAGAAGTGACATAAAATATTCATTTCTTTTAGGAAAATGCAGCAACACTGCACAAACTACCAAGCTTGAAGTTATCAATTTTTTCAACATTAGACACCACTGCATTACTTTCAATAGTGTCTGTATTTTTTATGATACTAAATCTTTTGTGATTACCATGATAAAAAAAGAAATACTACATAAAAATCCATGTGGAACAGGAAATATGTGCAGTAGTGCCAAATCTGAATCAAAATTTTGTGCAGTCCAAGATGTGAAATGTCCAACAGGTGCATGCATCCCATTGTTAAATGATTGTGATTCTTTAAAATAGAAGTGTTATTTTAAAATGTATGAGTATTGTTTTTACAAATGGTTTCCAAGGTGTTAGTAAGTGAACACATATGGAGCTATTGGGACTTAATTGCTAAATAGATGAAAATATTAGGTATTTCTTTTGGCCTACCAGCACTGTGAAACATTCACTAAGGAATGAAGTGCAAAAATTTCTTGAAATAGTTGTATGTACATGTACATACATAGATAAATTAATATGTTTAGCAAAACTTTAACCAATTTCAAATCAAAATATACAATTAAGTGTTTTATTTTCAGAAATTCATCACAATGAACAAAACAAAAACTGTGATTAGTAATACCATTTCCTACCTCTTTCTTTATTTTCTGTCAAATTCAGACATACTCATTTTTTGACATGTGTCCTGATGGTAGTAAAAAGGTCAAAATATACAAACTGTCTTTAATCTTTCTTATATAATATTTTTGAGTATAGAAAAGAAAATTCTGTTTACTATGTAAATGCAATATTCTTTGAAATCACAAGTGTCCTAACACTTTAACATTTTCTTCAATGCAGATATAAGTCTCCAAAATTCATGTTAAGTAGAGTGTCTACCGAGACTGACTCTATTCTGTACAAATGAGATGTTTCTAGATAATACAATGGTCTAACAAATTCCTGAGTGATTCAAAACTGACTGGCATTTGAGCTGTTTACTAATGATTCAAACAGGCAGAAGTAAGAGGTTGTAATGTGGCATAATCCTCCATTGTAAGTTTTCTCAGGAGTTTTGACCCTTTTCTCTTCATATCCATCCAAAGTCTCTGTATAATTACTTATAAGAACATTCCCTCAAATTATCAGACACTTGTCAATATCTACAAAGGAAAAGAATCCCTTTCTCCTAGGATACTGTGCTCCTGAAAATGTCCTTGGCTTCTATAAAGCAGCGCTCAAATCCTACCCCTTCCATAAAGTCTTTACATTTCTTATGTGTCAAGCTCCAAATCTCCTTTAAATTCTTCTCCCTTGCACATGATACTAACATATACCCAGTCCATTTTTTTAATTATATTTACTTCACCATATGGAATTTTCCATGCTGTTTTTTTGATGCTTCATATTTTCAAATATCACTGAAACTAGCATACTATAAATTCATCTCCTACACCACCACCAACTTTACACCATTAATGGCCAATGTCAGCAAAATGTAGATGCTCAACAAATTCTTATTTGATTAAATTATAAAATATTATGCTGTAACTATAAATTACAAAGACATAGGGTACTTGACCTTTAAGGATAATTCTCATTTAACACTCTTCCATCTGGAGCTTACTATTTATCGGAACTCATCCCACTATTATCTTTTTTTCTTCCTTTGAAGTTTAGAGGATACTCACTAATGTCTTTGTCCTACTTTTCTCTCCCCACCTTCTGTCCCTAACTTGAAATATTTCAACCAAATAATTTAGTCAAAGAGATTGTTCTTGGTTAGGATATGTAAATTGAACAAATAGAATAATTAGTTTCTTAAAATACATTTTCCTGGGACTGACTCCAGACACAGAATCTGAATCTTATGAGTAAGTAGTAGATGTTATTTTCACTTGGATATTCATTTCTCAGTGCATAGAACAACGGTCTCAAGTAAGATGTTCATACAAGACAGAAATTATACCATTTTAAAATAACTTGTGAAATACTATTACATATCTTCCACAGACTCCAGGATTTATATAAACATATGAAAGAAAGGCTTGGAGATGTTCTCCAGTCTAACTTATTTAATTTGTTTAAGACTTTCTTCAAACTGATTGGACCTTCAAAACTCCTTTGTTTCTGTAAATATACCTATAAACATTTTTATGTTCTTCAAATTTGAATTTGGGAAATACTTACATGGGATCCTTCTTAGTCATTGGTTTTCTAGTTTCAAATAGTAAGAGAAGATTAGTTGAAAGAAGTACTCTGGAGAAAACTTCTTTTTGTATAATGCACTCTGTGTATCTATGCACTGCTCTCAAGAACCCAGGTCCCTGCTCTGCACCAGGAACATTGGCCAACACAGGCTGTTATGAACCTTACTTACCTTTCCTAGGCTGCATTGATCTAGTTCATTTATCCAGAAAAAATAAGGATTTGGTCTCTAAGATAAGAACTGCTGCCCAAGGGAATATTGGCTTCCTGCATCTGGGTATCATGACATTTGAAGGTCAATCCTAATGTGTAATCAAATGACCTATCTGTGTCCTCTTTAAAGTGTGAATTAATGTGGGCTCTCATTACTTACCTCCCTCCCTTCAGAACAAATTGCTTCTGACAACTGTGAGGGAAACAGCTGTGGCTGTGCAGATGTGTGCACGTATCTGTGTATGTGTGCATTGATAAAAGAAGAGCCCTCCTTCTACACCAGCCATGTCCACAGGCCATGAAGGGGATTGAGCTCTGTAAACCAACTGTCCCTTATGCAACTGGGAAGAAAAGAAATGGGGAAGAGAACAACTTGACTGGATTTATTGCAACAAATTCCTTTGAATAAGAAAAGACATTGCCTCAGCCCTAGGAGGAAGCAGGTTACAGCTCAGTTGAATTTCCTTGTCAAATGTTGCTTGATCCTTGTGAACTTTTCAAGCCTAATGAAATCCTGTTAGTGGCACATTTCCTCCTGTTTAGTAATTTTGTCAGGGCACTGATTTAAATGTGTTTTTGAACTTGTCTGATGAATACTCACATCAGTCATTTTCAGGTCACATGCTCCTCATGTGCTGATCTCTTCTTTTTTTTAAATTATTTTTTAGCTAAGAGAGCAAAATATTTATTTTACACATATTACACTTGGTCACAACTAGAAGATTAGTGCTAAATGTCACAAGTACAGGCAGAAGATGAATTAGGGCCTTTTTGGTATGAGCAAAACGGGTCTCTTAGAGGCAGTCTTAGCAACTGGACACTGATAGAAATTAAAGAACAATTAGAAGAAAAGTTCTAGATAATTTCATGGTGGTCAGCAACTTTTACCTGCTTCTGCACCCTCTGGCATTCCATTTTCTATTCCTGTGGCATATATGCAGGTCCAAGCCAGGGCTTTACTTGCACACTGCCTCATCTTACTTCTTCTGTGCTTTTGCATGTGCTTAGCTCAGGGAAGACAAAGGCTTTTAGAAAACACTCTTAAGGCCAAGAGAGTGTTATCTCTTCCATGGTATAAAGGAATATGATATTTTCTTTGTCAATCTGCAATTCTTGACTTCAATAATTAGGTAGGGAAGAATTAAAACTATATTTTAGTGTCATCCTAAAGAAAAAGAGTATTGCAAGTTTGTGGATGTAGCATACTTTGTCTCTACTCACGCAATCCCTTTTGCCTGGAACATCTTTCTCCTTCCATGCCAGCAGAGAATCTTTGGCCTTCCTGCCTCTGTGGAGCCTTTACATAACATCCAGGGAGACCGAATACCTTTGCTTTAACCACAACTGTACCTAGCATATGTTCTTCTTTTTGCTTTAATTATCAAATTGTAATTCAACTCATTTGCTGTATTTTTATCTCCGTTCTTAAACTATTACTTATATTTTATGTATTTTGTATTTATTTTTAGATTTATAGCAATGTCTGACATAGAATAAGGATTCACAAATATTTTCCAAAGGTAATGGGCAAAATACTCAAATGATCAATTCTATGCATTTTTAAAATGTTTTTTTTTTCTCTACCACTTCATTAAGCATGGGTGTGTCTTACAGGATGTTACATCAGGACTCCCCAATCTCTGGGCTATGGAGTAGAACTGATGAGAGTGTGTGGGGGGAACAAGCAAAGGTTCATCTGTATTTACACAATAAATATTATGTACTTAAATCATATTGAACTGTCCCCCTTGGACAATGGAAAAATTATCTTTCATGAATAAGGTCCTTGGTGGCAAACAGTTTGGGGAACACTCCGTTACATCGAATTATTAGTTCTTGGTGGAAGTGACTAAGGAAAAAGATTGTATAGTTTTTTTAAATGCCAATCACATTTTATGACATCTGTAATTTTAAAAATGAACATATTTCTGTATCATACAGATAAAAGAAAAAATATATTAACTCTGACTTATCTATCACCCTTTAATTTTTAATATGTGGTCAAACAGAAGGATCTCTTGAATGAATATTAAACAATTTTGTTAGTTTATTTACGCATATATCTGCAAACCTCCCAAAATAAAACTGTACCTATAATAAACAATGAAAAATGATCAGCAGTAATGAAAGTTTCCCATCTGGAAAAGACCCTGGACCAGATGGATTTGCTAATGAATTTTATAAGATGTTTAACCAACCTTTGAAGAATATCCCAGACATGTTTGATTACTTTAAATTACCAACATTTTTGGAACTACTGCTTTGAGTGCTCAAACTAATCCTTATAAACTGCCAAGAAATGCTAACATCCAAAAATGCATGTTTCTTAAGAACTTACATCTTTCACAAAAATGTTAATAACATATTTCTTCCAAACTTGAACTCAGTGCTAAAATGTCTTCTCATCAAAAGACAATTTTTGATCAACCATATGGGAGAAATAATCCAAATTCATAAAATTCATATGTGCTAACTTTCATAAAATTAATAAGATTTTTAAGCATTTATTGTCCTGAAATATATGCTAATAAAGGTGGTTGTATGCTTTCTACAGTTTGCCACAGAATTAGGTGTTTTACAGATACAAATAATGAACCATAATAATGAGGTTATAAACAATACGATTCAAAATAAGATATCATTTCCTAAATCTTTGTTTAAGCAATATCCTCTCATTTCTGAAATCTGGCAATTAAGCCTTTCAATAGGCTTTGGCATCTTTGTTGTTGTTACATGTGGTCAAGTAGGATCCTACTCATAGCTACCCTATGCACAATAGAAAAAAACACTCCTGATACTGTGCCAAAAACACAATCCATTTTACGTTTAAGCCCATTGCTGTAGTTACTATGTCAATCCATCTAGTTGAGGGACTTCCTTTTCTTTGTTGACTTGCTACTCTGCCAAACATGATGTTCTTTTCCAGGGATTGGTCCCTCCTGACATGTCCAAAAGATGTCAGGTGCAGTCTAATCATCCTTGCTTCCACTGAGTACTCTGGTTGCACTTTTTTTAGGACAGATCTGTTGTTTCTTTTTGCAGTCCATGGTACATTCAACATTCATCTCCAGCACCATAATTCAAAAGCATCAATTATTCTCCTGTCTCCCTTATTCAATGTCTAGCTTTTATAATTGTATGATGTGACTGAAAATACCATGGCACGAGTTATGGACACTTTTGTCTTCAATGACAACTTTATTTTTCAGCACTTTAAAGAAGTCTTTTGCAAAAGCTTTCCCCAACACAATGTTTCTTTTGATTTCTTGACTGTTGCTTCCATGGGTGTTGATTGTAGAATCAAGTAAAGCAAAATCTTGGACAATCTCAACCTTTTCTCCATTTATCATGAAGTTGCATACTGATCCAGTTGTAAGGATTTTTGTTTTGTTGATGTTGAGGCCACAATCCATACTGAAGGCTGTGTTCTTTGATCTTCATCAGTAAATGTTTCAAATCCTCTTCACTGTCAGCAAGCAGAGTTGTGGTTTGGGGAGTAGGTTAGCCATGTCCTTCTCATTCATGTGTCTTTGTCTGGAAGCTCCTCTGAAACCTGTCCGGCACAAGTGGCCCTGCTAGTATCTGTAATACCACTGGCATAATTTTCAGCATCACAGCAACATGCAAGCCCCCATGGTGCAGGAAACTGACAGACACATGAGGGTCAGTATCTTTAGAATTTCTTTATTAGTAGTACTCATAAATTAAATAGTATACAAACTCTAGGGATGGAGATGACTGTACTCTTCAATATTGCAGAAAATTCACTATATTGCTTGCTCAGATTTTAAGATTTTATGAAAGGTAAAATAACACTAGAATGATAGCGTGAGAAGAAAACATTATTTGTAAGTCACTTTCAGAGATTTAATAAAATTTACTACTCAATAGGATATTATACCAAATCAACAATATACATATTTCAATATAGGATGGTGGATATGTATAAAGTCAGGAGTACTGGCATATTATAAATAGGATATCATATGGGTTAGAGTCAGGGGAGGTCAGCAGACACAGGGCAGACTAAGGTAAGTGGTTGCTCTGCAGATTGCTGCCAATACAAAAACTATGAATCCCAGAGGTTTAAATGTCTGTCATTCCTGAGGCTTCTCTGAGTTTCCATTGCCTCTTTTGTTACATGAACATGATTAACACTTGCCTTAAAGGATTATTGTGAATACTGAATAACCACTTGGGATGTAGTAGGTACATCTAAAGTTTTTTTCCCCTGTCTCACTCTTGTTAATCACAAACATACAGAGTTTTGATTAGAACAGAGAAAATTTTTTGCAAAATAATCTGTAATGTCATATGCCCTTTGTTACATCTGTTTGCTCTATTAATTGTACAGTGTGTGCTTGAACAACATAGCAGGAAAAATATATCTTCATTTATAGTCAATGTGATATATTATAGAAGATAGTTCCTGAAGAAGTTAATATTTAATGCAAAGTTTAATTTTTACTAAATTTCTGCACCATGCACAAAAGGCAGCTGAAGTTTCCATTTTCAAATGATAGGCTGGTTCTAAAATAATTTTTGTGCATATATATGTATGCATATACGTGTGTGCCAGACCACTGTGGTGTCCAATCCCATCAGATCCACCAGATCTCAGAAGCTAAGCAAGGTCGGACCTGGTTAGTATTCAGATGGGAGCCCACCTCGGTCTACAGACCAGGTAGCATAGGCTTGGGAGAAGGACCCAACAACCCATTCCCAAAAAACAATCAGCCACTGAAATCCCTATGAACAACAGAGAAGCACTGACAATAGTGTTTCACCTATTGTATATAAGGTCACTATAAGTTGGACACCAACTGGACGGTACCTAACACCACCAACAACAATGTAAAAATAACATGCTTAAAAATCATTAGTATTTTACATAGCAGTGAAAATTCCCCTCATCTTTCCATTCTCCCTCTGCTTACTCTTATCTAACCCTAAGGTAATCTTATATAATAGCATGTTATAATATTCTCCTGACTTTTTTCTGTATAGTTTAGTATACAATAATGTGCTACTTTTATTCTTTTCAAAATATGGCCATATTATCCACTCAATGTTCCTGTTGTTGCTAGGTGCCATGGAGTCAGTATCCGACTCATAGTAACATTGTGTACAACAGGTGAAACACTTATGTCAGTGGTTCTCTGCTATTCATAGGGTTTTCAATAGTGGATTGATTTTTGGAGTGGGTTGCAGGGTCCGTCTCCCAAGCCTACGGCATCTAGTCTTCCCAGGTGGTCTCCCATCCAAGTACTAATGAGGCCTGATCCTGCTTAGCTTCCAAGATCAGACAGGATCAGAAGGCACAGGGCTATGATGCAGGTTTTCCATTCAATATAGAAGTTACAACTAACTCCTGCTATTTAACTTTTAAATAAAATACAAAATAAAGTATATAGATTTTCATCATTTAAAAATAGGTACACAATACCCATACCTCTCAATTTGTACAAGGGTCAACTTGAAATGGATAAATGACCTCAACATAAAACCAGAAACCTTACAACTACTAGAAGAAAAGGTAGGAGACACACTCCAACACATAGGTGCTGGGATGTTTAAAATGCACCCCATAACTAGGGTCCCTCATACTAGCCTGAGGGACTGGCCTTTAGCTGATCCCAGGGCCACATTCCACTCACTCACTCCTACCCCTCCCATCGAGTGAGCAAAGATGGCCCCTGGCCAGCCTGACCAGCCTCAACTACCTCAATTTTGATTGACTACCCCTAGCATCTTAGTTAAATAATTGCCCCTACCTGGCAGGTATGAAAGTTCACCTGCTATACCTGTCAGGAATGTGTCCTGATTGGCTAACCTCAGTACACACCCCCCTGCGGGAGCCTATATAAGCAGGACTCCGGACCCCCTTCACCCTTCATATCTCACTGTCCCTCAACTGCTGTCCAGACCCCATCACCTTGATCCAGCACTCCCCAACCCAGTGGAAGATCTCCAAGCAAGCCTACATGTCAAGACCAGGGGCCCTAAAGTGCTGAAGGCTACAAGGAAGCCACAAAGAGCCTACCAATTCCTCCCACCCTTGGGAAGGAGGGAGGTAGAGAAAGTGAGCTGAGAGAGTCAAGACCACCAGACCTCCAGCCCAGTGGAAGACCAATCGCTTGTAGCTGTGCCTTTAAGGCTGAGCTGTACCACCAGTGAGCCTACAGCATTCTATACTGCAGGCTTAGAGCTAGCACTTGAGCACTAGACAGGGGCTCCTTGCTGGTCGCACCCCACTTGGGGAGTAACTCGATAAACCTTCTCTCTCCTGTTTCCTGCAGAGGGTCTCCTGAGGTCCTTCTTTGGCACCTCTGGCCACTACACCAACCCAGTCCAGTGGGTCCCTGATACCCACTTGGTGTCAGGGCAAGGCTCTGACCTCTTCCGGGCCTGAGCTGAACCCCAACACATAGGTATAGGAAACCATTTCCCAAATAAGACTCCAATTGCTCAGAAAATTGCATTAAGAATTGACAAATGGGATTACATGAAATTAAAAAGCTTCTGTACAGCAAAGGAAACAAAGTTAAGTGAGAGCCCACTGAATGGGAGAAAATCTTCACAACTTGCACATCTGACAGAGTACTAATTTCTAGAATTTACAAAGAACTCAAGAAAGCAAATCCTAAAACAACTAATAACCCATTACACAAGTGGGCAAAGGAATTGAACAGACAGTCCTTGAATGAGGAAGTTCATAAGGCTAAGAAGCACTTGAAAAATGCTCAATATCTTTAGCTATTAAGGAAATGTAAATCAAAACACTCTGAGAGTCCACCTAACTGCAGTAAGAATGGCAAAGATCAGCAAAACAAATCATGAATGCTGGCGAGGCTGTGGAGAAAAAGGAACTCTTTTACACTGTTTGTGGGCCTATAAATTGGTTCAACTACTTTGGAAATCAATATGGAGATACCTCAGAAAATTAAAAATAGAACGGCCATATGACCCAGCCATGCCACTACTGGGAATATACCCAAAAGGAGAAAAGTCACCATACCACAGGGACACCTGCATCTCCAAATTCCATGCAGCACTTTTCACAATAACAAGGATATGGAACCAACCAAGGTGCCCATCAACAGAAGAATGGGTAAAGAAATTTGGTACATATACACAATGGAATACTATTCAGCAATAAAAAGATGAAATAACATCATTTGCAGCAAAGTGGGTAGAACTGCAAAATATCTTAAGCGAATGAACACAAGCTCAAAAAGAGAAATATCACATGTCCTCACTCATATTTGGGAGCTGAATCTTACTTAAAAGAAGAAATAATCCTATATATAAGGTGATATATAAAAATGCACAATTAACCTTAGCAAAGAAGAGAATATAATGAGTAGACAGAATGAAGGAGGGAACTGGCAAAGCTAAGGGAAGATTGTAGAAAGTGAGATGGGGAGGAGAATCAATGGAGAGGGATAAAGGAAGAGAGATAAAAGATAATTTCAATGTAAACAATACAACTTCATGAGTACATGGGAAAAATAGGGGAATATAACCCAAACATGCATTTGAGTTTTACTCATATGAGTCAAAAGTTTCCATAAATCATGTAAGTTGATAAAAATTTAATAAAAAACATTCTAATAATTGAGTAATAGAAAAAGCCAATGCTGTCTTATTGTGCACTCCACCATCATTTACCAGTAAAGTGAGACAAAAAAGGAAAAGAAGGAAAATAAATAAAAATACAAGTAGTCACACATTTGTTCATTGCATGGATGCTCAAGTATTGTACTGGTTGTTTCTGTATGTTGTTGTTGTTGTTGTTGTTGTT
>VMDO01019792.1:0-38885 GCA_007922755.1 Pedetes capensis
ACTGCCGTGAATAGATCATCTAAACAAAAAATGAACAAAGAAACCTTAGACTTAACACCATAGGCCAACTGTGAATAAGAGACATCTACAGAATATTTCATCCAAACAGGTGCATAATACACAGTCTCAGCACCACATGGAACTTTTTCTAAAATAGATCACAGTGGAATAGAACTAGAAATCAATAGCAAGAGAAACTATAAAATGTTACAAATACAAGAAAATTAAGAAACACTTTTAAACAATCAATGGGTCATTGAAGAAATCAGAAGAAATTAAAAAATTCCTAGAATCAAATGAAAAATAAAACTCAACCTACTGGAACCTTTGGGATATAGCAAAGGCAGTTCTATAAGGGAAATTGATAACTATGAGTGTCTACCTCAAAATATCAGAAAAAGCACTAATAAATAACCTAGTGATACATATTAGAGCATGAGAAAAACAACAACAAGCCAATCCCAAAACCAGTAGACAAAAATAAATATCAAGACAGAAATCAATGAAATGGAACTAAAAAAATGCAAAGAATAAATGAAACTAAGACATGTTTTTTAAAAAAAAAAAAAGATAAACAACATTGACAAACTCTTAGCCAAGCTAACCAAAAGAAAGAGAATGAAATTAATAAAATTAGAGATGAAAAAGCATTCATTACAACAGATACCACTGAAATATAGAGGATCATCAAGGATTGCTTCAAGAACTTGTACTTCCAAAAAAGGGAAAATACAGAAGAAATGGACAAATCCCTTAACACATATGACCTACCCAAATGATGTCTAAGAAGATATAAATGATTTAAACAAACCTATCACAAGTAAGAAAATTGTGGCATTAATGGGGAACTTACCACCAAAGAAAAACCTAGATCCTGACAGATTCACAGATTAATTCAATCAAACCTTTAAAGAAGACTTAATACTGATCCTCCTCAACCTCATTCTATGAAGCCAGTATCACGCTAACACCAAAACCAGGAAAGGACACAACAAAAAAAAAAACTATAGACTAATTTCTCTGATGAACATAGATACAGAAATCCTCAACAAAACACTTACAAATTAAAAAAATGAAATGATGTCATTTGCAGCAAAATGGATGGAATTGGAGAACATCATCTTAATCAAACAAACAGAAGCCCAAAAAGAGAAATGCCATATGTTCTCACTCATATGTGGGTGCTGAATCACACTTAAATGAATGAAAAAATCCCATACATAAATTGAAATATTAAAAATGCACATTAAACTTAGCATAGAAAGGACAACATAAGGAGTAGAAGGGAGGAGGAAGGGACCTAGCAGAGGGAAGCGAAGATTGGAGAAGATGGGATGGGGAGGAGGGTCAATGAGAAAAGGATGAAGGGGAAGAAGTCAGTCTCAATGAAAACAGCACAATTTCATGAATATGTGGGAAAAATATGGGGAGATAACCCAAATAAGTATCAGAGTTTAACTACATACTAGCCATAAGGCTCCATAAACTCTGTGGGTCAAAGTGTTGCTAGAAGTGATGTAAACGATGCATAATGGAAAAAGCCAATGCTGTATTACTCTGTACCCCATCATCATCTACTAATAAAGAAAAAAAATGTAGCTACATGAAAAAGAAATACTTGCAAGATAAATACAGTAACACATAAAAAGATCATGCACTATGATCAAGTGAGTTCCGTTCAACAGATGCAAGACTGCTTCAACATATTCAAAGCAATAAATGTAATATACATCACTAGATTCAGAGACAGAAATCGCATGACCATCTCTATACATACAGAAAAAAACCTTTGCCAAATTCAACATCCCTTCATGTTAAAAGTCCTGAAGAAACTGGGAATAGAAGGAAAATTCCTTAACATCATAAAGGTTATATATTCCCAGCACCGCAAAAATGGGAGAAGGGCCTGGCAATCCACTCCCAAGACAATCCTGAAGCACTCAGCCATTGAAAACCCTATGAGGGGTCACTATGAGTTGGATACTGACTCAACGGCACCTAACAACAGCAACAACAATAGCTAACATTATACTAAATGAGGAAAAACTGAAAGAATTCTGTCTAAAGTTTGGAACAAGGCAAGGGTGTTCACACTCCGCTTTTATTCAGTGTAGTGATTGAAGTTCGAGCCAAAGCAATAAGGCAAGAGAAGAGCTCAAAGGGATACAAATAGAGAACAAAGAAGTCAAATTATTCCTACTTCCAGATGACATGATCCTATACTTGAAAGACCCTAAATATTCCACCAGAAAACTCTTAGATCTGATAAGTACCTTTAGAATAGTAACAGGATATAAAATTAATATTAAAAATCAGTAGCATCCTTATATACTAATGACAAATATCATGACAAAGAAATCAAAACAGTCCCCGTCACAATATCCTCAAAAAATAAAATATGTAGGAATAAATCTAACCAAGGAACTGAAATACCTCTACAATGAAAAGTTCAAAACATTAAAGAAATGGAGGAGGATGTTAAAAAATGGAAAGACCTCTCTTGCTCATGGATTGGAAGAATTAATATTGTGAAAATGATTATACTACCAAAAGTGATCTACAGCTTCAATGCAATCTCCATCAAAATTCCAATGATATACTTCACAGAAATAGAAAAAACAATCCTGAAATTTGTACAAAAGGACAAACGTCCCTGAAATAGCTAAAGCAATTCTAAGCAGAAAGAGCAATGCAGGAGGTGTCACAATACCTGACATCAAATTTTACAACAGTGCCATTGCAACAAAAACAGATTGGTACTGGAACAAAAACAAGAATGAAGATCAGTTGAATGGAATAGAAGACCTAGAAATAAACTCACACAGCTACAGTCACCTGGTCTTTGACAAAAGTGCCAAAAACATTGGAGAAAAGATAGCCTCTTCAGCAAATGGTGCTAGGAAAACTGGATATCTACATGTGGAAGAATGCAACTACAGCCTTCTCTCTCACCCTGTACAAAACACAATTCGAAATGAATCAAAGAACTTAATGTAAGACCTGATACTTTGAAACTAATCTAAGAAAACATATGGAAAACACTTCAGGATAGAGGCATAGGCAAGTACTTTCTTAAAAGGACCCCAGTAACCCAGGAAATAGCACCAAGAATTGACAAATGGGATATGAAATTTAAAAACTTTTGCACAGCAAAAGAAGCAATCAATAGAGTTAAGGGAGAGCCCATGGAATGGGAGAAAATCTTTGCCAACTACACATCTGACAAAGGATTAATATCCAGGATATATAAAGAAAGACCTCAAAAAATAAAACACCAAAAAACAATCCAATCAGTAAGTAGGTAGTGGAACTGAATGGACAGTTCCCAGAAGAAGAAATACAAATAGCCCATAAATGTATGAAAAAATAATCAACATCCCTGGCCATCAGGGAAATGCAAATCAAAACTACACTGAGATTCCATCTCTAGTCAAAATGGCTAGCATCAACAAAACAAACAACAACAAATGCTGGCAAGGATTCAGGGGGGGAAAGGAACCCTTTTATACTGCTGGTGGGACTGTAAACTAGTGCAGCCTTTATGGAAATCAGTATGGAGGTTCCTTAGGAAACTAAAAATAGACCTACCATGTGATCCAGCTATACCATTCCTGGGTATAGACTTAAAGGAATCTAAGTCCTCATACCACAGAGACACCTGTCCATGTTCATTGCAGCACTGTTCACAATAGCAAGGATATGGAATCACACCAGATGTCCATCAACAGATGAATGTATTTTTAAAATATGGTGTATGTGTGTGTATATGTAGACAAACAATAGAATATTATTCTGCTATAAAGCAGAATGAAATTATGTCATTTGCAGGAAAATGGATGGAACTAGAGATCATCATCTTAAGCAAAATAGCCCAGACTCAGAAAAAGAAATACTGCGTGCTTTCACCCATATGCAGAAGCTAGATCTACCTTAAAGGAAATTGTGTGCGTGTGCGTGTGTGTGTGTGTGTGTGTTTGTGTATATATATTTGTACTTTTATATATCTAAGATTGGAAAATATACAGGGACTTATCTGGGGAGGGGGGAGAGCAACAAGAGGGTAAAGAGGGAGAGAACAAGTGCAAATTCCATGAAGCAATTATATGGAAGTCCTATAAATGAAACTCATTACTGTATGCAATTTTTTAAAAATCCCCACTCTACAAGCTGGTGCCAAGGCAATCAAGGCCGCAGTATTCTTAGTAGCACCACAACCAAGGTATATCCCCGATTCCATGAGTGAGAGCTAAGTGGAAGAAAGGAGCCCCCACCTCTCAGCCACACTCACTTGGAACTTAACCGCAACAGCAGCTAGCTGGGGTGGTATGAGAAATGCTGATACTCTGCTCCTCTCATGAAGAAAGCTTCCTACTAGGATCTGGGGGTGGGGGCTGTTTGTTCTTGGCTGCACAAATCTGGCATGAAATCTGTACTGGGAGGAGAGATGGAGAGAATGGGTCTAGGTCCAAATACCACTGATTCTTACTTGCTGAGTTTTAGTACATTTTCTTGAATAAATGCTCCTTTATTTGATGTGTACCCTTAGAACCATTTCTA
The DNA here is from genome assembly GCA_007922755.1 of Pedetes capensis. Lineage (NCBI taxonomy): Eukaryota > Metazoa > Chordata > Mammalia > Rodentia > Pedetidae > Pedetes > Pedetes capensis. The sequence goes on from VMDO01019792.1 coordinate 4,558, forward strand.
TAGACTTTAAATGACTGGTTATCAGTGTTTTAATTGAAATAACTTTCACAAGTTTCACTGAGGGATAGGGCCACAGAGCTCCTTATCCTGTTCTGCCAGAAGTGGAATTCTGTAAGCCTTTAACATACATTCTTGTTGCTCTTATTCATAATTACTCGCAGAAGCCATGTATGTGGATTTCTACTCCTCAGGAGATTGTGAGTGGCTTGAGGGCAGTAGACCTGACCTTTATCCCTTGTGGAACCATGATAATCCCTAGTAACATTTTGTATGTTTGAGGACATAAAAAAATGTTAGTCATTGACTGTGTCACTGTCTTTTCTATTTTATATTTTCAGCACTTCCTTTGTGACTTTAAGTGTTTGCATCTTTGTTTTTTCTTAGCTCTACTGCCAATGTGTTCCCTGAGTGGTGATGGCTCTTTTAATCTATTATTGACCCCACTCAGGGAAAGGACACTTGAACGATTAGAAGTTGTAATCCAAAACATTCACTCTACAATATATGAACTTTCTGTAACATTCCTTGCAGTTTATATGCAGTTGTAATTTTAGATTAGGCTGCTTGTGTAAGAGATAGGAACAGGGAGAGAGTAAGATAGAGGGAGACAGGGCTGACAAAAAAGCAATGTAGTCATGCACCTAAAGATGAGATATACTTGTTTTAATTTTAAATTTTTAGTTAGTGTACAAAATGCTATAAGGCATTTTCATATCATTTGTTCTTTCTTAAGCCAGCAGGGTTTCATGCCTTTCCTTCCCTGCTATTTGTTGGTATCTCTGGATAGAGACAACCACAGATGCCCCCCCCATTTTGTTGAGCAGTGAACACATCTGAGGTTCTTGCTAGCACTGTACCACTTATTCCATCTTACTTGGATTTCCTCCTAAGGCTAATGTGTGGCCTTAACCAGTCTTTGACAGACACACCTTGTATTGTAGAATTTGGTAATATTCTTTTCCTTTTACTCTCTGTCATTTGAGAATATTATTGACAAAAATCATTGATTTTGTGTGATTTGCCTGCTACAACTTGTGGGATCTGTGGGTCAGTGTTGACTGCCCTCTAGGACAAGTGGGTGCTAACTGTTTATTTCAATGTTGTTCTCTTTCCCAGGACACTCCAGGATGAAACGCCATAAGCCTCTAAGCAGCAGTGACAGTTCAGATGAATGTGAGTAGAACTGGCTGGCAGCTGGTAATCTCTATATATGTGCCTCTTAAGGATCTCTTTGACTTGAAGATAAGCCTTTTCATGCTTCCTCCAATGATTAAAACGTGTTTATGGGAAAGAAAGCATGGAGTCCATTTTTTCTTATTTAAATTTCATTAGAGATAGATAAATTAGGTGACACAAATAGTTTTATGTGGCATGTACATTTTGGTTTTCACTTTACATTTTCCTAAATAATAAAAGCCAAATCTAGTAATGCTTAATAGAACTTCTAGAAAGGAAGAAAAGTGCTGGGCATGGTGGCTCATGCCTATAATCCTAGCAACTCAGGAGGCAGAGGCAGGAGGATCACAGTTCCTGCATAACTCACGCTTGATTAGGGTCAATCATCATTTGTAGAAGGCCTTAATAGTAGCCTTTGGGGGAGTTCTGAAGGATCTACAGATTACTTGTTCCACATTTTTAGATTTTTCAGTTGTTTTAAAGATACTTTTTTTTGAGACAGAACATGAATTTTGTTATTCTAAAATTTTATAAGGTGTGATTAGACCAAATTGAATCTTCCCAGCCTTGGCCATGTTGAAGCTTTTGCACTCTGGGAGATCACTTATAAATGTCTCTAAACTCCATTGTGAGTTTCTCTTGGGTGCAGTTCAACCGTTTTCTTCAGTAGTATGAGATCTCTGTAGTCTTATTGTTATAGTTAGGTGCTGTCAAGTCAGTGTCCAACTCATAGTGACCCTACGTACAACAGGCGAAACACTATTGTCAGTGTTTCTCTGCTATTCATAGGGTTTTCAATGGCAGATTGATTTTTTTGAGGGGAGTGGGTTGCCGGGTCCTTCTCCCAGTCTGTGGTCTTACCCATCATATATTTCATAATTATTTTGGATGACATTTAGTTTTGTGGTATTTAGTGGGTATTTAGTGGGTATTTAGTGGGTATCTTCTCAGTATTTTTTCTAATTATCTTTTGCAGGTCCTTCAACTTCATTTACTCCTGCCCCAATGTATAGGAGCAAGTCAAAAATTCCAAAAGAATACAAGAAACCTTCTGAGGTAAGATCAAATATTCAATTTTTAGACTTAAAATAATAGATACCGCCTGCCTACATTCCTACAATGCACAGAATCTGAAAATGTGCAAAGTAAATTATATATCAGTGGATAGGTTTGTTTTCTGATGATTTTTTTATTTTCAAGAAAATAGTCCATTTCCTTTCCCCTTTAAAATAAAAGTAATCATTACAATGTCTTCATTTTGGTGATGACAGGTACCTGGCTTCATAATATTCCTCCCCTAGCCAGGAAGTCAAAGAGAGCCAGACTTAGGGAACGAGGAAAGTTCCAGAGACCTGTCATTAGAGTTACATTAGCAGGTATGAGAAAGTACAGGAGGGATAGGTGAGGAGGTTGTGAATGGAAAAGGGAAGGACTAGGTTATGGAAAGACTGGGGCCTCACAGCCTTTGGAGCACTATTGGCCCAGGCAAAATGGGTCACTCCTGTGATGCTGGTTATCTTCTGCCTCAGGGGTAGCAAAGCACCAGGATTATAAACTTGGTAAAGGTTTAGTGGATCCTACCTACTTTTCTCTGTGGTAGTTAAATTATGAGAAACTGACCCTGTGTATCTTCACTTTTACTGCAGGTAAACTTCCTTGGCTATAAAGGAAAAGAGAATATATTAGTTGATGCATTACAAATGATCACAAATTAGTGGCTTAAAGCAGAACATATTTATTATCTCAGTTTCTATGGACCAGGAGTCTAGGCACAGTATGACTAGATTATGTGATCAGGATCTTTCAAGGCTGCAACCACTGTGCTGATTAGGATGTGTTCTCATCTGGAAGCTCAATTAGGGACAAATTCTCTTCCAGGCTCATTCAGGTTTGTTGGCAGAAATCATTTCCTTGGATCTCAAGGAATTGAGGCCCTTGTTTTCCTGCTGTCTTTTGACAGAGAACTGCTGGCTTTTGACAGGTCATATGTGTCTAGGAATTTGTGCATTGATCTAAGTTTTCCAGTTTTTTGGAACATAATCTTTAAAGTATTCCCTATTGATTCTCTGGAATTTGTTGGTATCTGTTATAATATTCCCTTTCTCATCTCTAATTTTCTTAATTTGAGTCTCTCTCCTTTTGTTACTTTGGCTAAGGATTTGTTGATATTGTGTATCTTCTCAAAGAACTAGCTCTTTGTTTCATTAATTATTTTTATTCTTCTTATACTCTATTTTGTTCATTTCATCTCTGACCTTTATTATTTCTTTCCACCTACTGGTTTTGGGTTTTGTTCTTCTTTTTTGAAGAGCTTGAGATGCATCATTAAATTATTTGTTTGAGCTCCCTTTCATATTTTAATATAGGCACTCATTGCTATAAACTTCCTTCTTAGAACTGCCTTTGCTGTATCCCAAAGGGTCTGGTAGGTTGTGTTTTCATTTTCATTTGATTCTAAGAATTGTTTAATTTCTTCTCTGATTTCTTCAAGTACCCATTGGTCATTTTAGAGTATATTGTGTATTCTCCATGCATTTGTATAGTTTCTGTAATTTCTCTTGCTGTTCATTTCTAGTTTTATTCCATTGTGGTCTGATAAGATGCACACAATTATTTTGATTTTTCTGTATTTTCTAAGACTTCATTTACAGCCTAAAATGTGACCTATTTTATAGAAAATTCCATGGGCTGCTAAGAAGAATGTGTATTCTGTAGCTTTTGACTGAATATTTTGTAGATATGTATTAAGTCCATTTGATCTATTGTGGTGTTTAACTCTGAAGTTTCTTTGTTGATTTTTTATCTGGATATTCTGTCTATTGAGAATGGGGTATTGAAGTCACCCACTGTTATTGTATCTGGACCTATCTGTCCCTTTAAGTCCAGTGGTGTTTTTTAATGAAGTTTGGTACACTGATGTTCAGTGAATATATATATTTACAATTGTTATACCTTCTTGATCAATTGTCCCCTTTATTAATATGTAATGACCTTCCTTGTCTCTTTGGACTACTTTTAACATGAAGTCTACTTTGTCTGATCTAAGGATGGCTACTCCTCCTTTTTAGGCTTCTAGTTACTTGATATATCAGTTTCCATCCTCTCTCTTTCAGTCTGTCATGTCCTTGCCAGTGAGATGTGTATCTTGCAGAAAACAAATTGTTGGATCTTGTTTTTTAATCCAGTCAACTAATCTGTGTCTTTTAATTGAAAAGTTAAGACCATTTATATTTAGGGTTATTGTTGAGAGGGATTTGAGAGGGGTTCTTGTAATTTTCTTGGGTGTTTACCTGATTGTTTCACGTACTATTTTTCTTTTCTTTTTTCCCTTATTTATATTTTGGGTTTGCTGTTTATTTGAGTAAACATTACTCATTCTTTTCTAGTTCTCTTTAGTTTGTTTGTTATTCCCATGAAGTTTATTCTTTCCTGAGCTTTCTTGATGGGGACTTCCTTTCTTCCTCCTGTGTGTGTAGGATTCTTATAGGTATCTTCTGTGGTGCTGGCTTGGTGGACATGTATTAATTTAGAGTGTGCTTGTTTTGGAATGTCTCAATTTCTCCATCAATTTTAAATGATAACTTTGATGGAGATAATCTTGGATGGCAATTATTTATGCTCAGGGCTTGAAATATATCATTCCATCTTTTCCTAGATTTTAGGGTTTATGCTGAGAGGTCTGATATAGTTATAATGGGTTTTCCCTTGCAAGTGACTTGGTATTTTTCTTTTGCAACTTTAGTATTGTTTCTTTGTTGTTAGGTTCTATTGAATCAGGTCCAACTCATAGCAACCCTCAGAGCTTTCAGGTCCTCCTCCCATTTTTGCAGTGTTGGGAGTTGAACCTCGGGACTCAGTGAGCACAGAGCAGCACTTTACCAACTGAGATAAACCTCTGCCCCTCTGTAATCTTGGCATTTTAATTATTATGTATAGTAAGCAAGTTCTCTAGTCATGTCTGTTTGGTGTTCTAAATGCCTCTTTTGGTTGGATGTCCATTTCTTACACCAGATTTGGAATATTTTCTGCTATAATTTACTGAGTAAATTTTCTATACCTTTAGTTTTTATCTCAGCTCCTTCTACTCCATGGATTCTTTGGTTTGGTATCTTGTTTGTGTCCCAAAGTTCTTGAAAATTGTAGTCATGTTCTTTTAATTCTTTTTCTTTGTTATCTGAATGTAGTATTTCGTCAACCTCATCTTCCATCCCTGGTAGTCTGTTTTCTGCTTCATCTCGTCTATTCATGATGCCTTGCACTGGTTTTCATTTGGTTTATTGAGTTCTTTATTTCCAACATTTCTGTTTTGTTTTTCTTTTTCCAAAAATCTCAATTTCCTTGCTGAATTTCTCACCTATTTGCTGGGGTCACTACACTGTGGCACAGCAATTACCCTAGTACATCAGGAAGGGAAAAAAAAGTACTGGAGGAGCTTCTTCCTGTGGTCTCTAATGTTAGAGTCTGTTAGGTGAGGTGGTGGTCAGTTGAGGATGGAATCTTTTTATCTGACCACAGCTCAAAGTCAACAGTATCTGTAGTTCCTTCCCCTCAGGCGATGAAGTTATCTCCTCTTCCTGGGAGTTGGGGCTTGCTTCTGAGCAACTTTTCCAAGCCTCTTGCTGCCTGCACCTCTCAGCATGTCATTGTCCTATCTCCCCCTTCATGCTGCAGCTACATTCTGGGGCTGTAGAAGGTCACCAGGCTCTCCACCAGTAACAATTATTTGTTTTTAAGCCCCCTGGGTAGCTCAGTCTGACACAATAGGTTCCCTGTCACATGGTACTGGGTCATGGCCCTCCAAGACATGGAATGTGGGTGAGTCACTTCTCCAATTTTGAACTACTCAGTCAGGGAGAGCCACTGTCTCAGCAAGTCCTTGGAAGAGTTCTAGAGCTTTAGGGGCTGCAGGCTTCTTCTGTGGGACTTCCAATCTGAAGGTTAGAGCTGACTGGCTTATCTCTTTGAATGAGGGCTCTGTTTCCCCTTCCCCACAGAGGAGCAGTGGCTGGAGATGTGTCCTGATCAGTCCTTCTTGCTGTTCAGCTCCGTTCTGCAACCTGGACTATCTAACAATCTCCTCTGTGGTTTCTTTGCTTTTCCAGACTTTCTTTCTTTGGAAAAGACTTCATTTCTTCTTATTCTTATACCTTTGTTTTACCAGGTCCATGGAAGCTGCCTTTTATCTGCCATCTTAAACCAGAAGTCAAGTCAATCTAATTCCAATTTTAAAAAGTGGGGTTTTTTTTGTGTTGTTGTTGTTGTTTGTTTGTTGTTTTTTGTTTTTGCAGTACTGGGGTTGAACCCAGGCCCTCGCGCCTGCATGCTCTGCAAGTGCTGGACCACTGAGCTGCGCCCCCAGCCCATTTTTTTGCTTTTTGAGACAGGGTCTCGCTAAGTTACTCAGACTGCCTCTGGTCTCGAACTTGCGATCCTCCTGCCTCCGCCTCCCAAGCCGCTGGGATTACAGGTGTGCGCCACCGCGCCCAGCTCAATTTTCAAAAGTTTTAAAAGTTGATGTTGGGGATGCAGCTCAGGGGTAGAGTGCTTGCCTAGCGTGTATGAGGCCCTGGGATCCACCTCCAAGTACTTAAAAAAAGGAATAACTCCCTCTAATGAGTAAACAGGCTGGGATTTAGCTCAGTTGGTAGAGCGCCACTCTGCAGTCTCTGAGGTCCGGAGTTCAATTCCCAGCACCACAAAAACGGGAGGATGTGGCAACCCACTCCCAAGGCAATCCCGAAACAATCAGCCATTGAAAACCCTATAAGGGTCACTATGAGTTGGACACGACTTGACGGCATCAAACAACAACAACAACAACAACAATGGGTAAACAGAACCAAAACAAAATTAGAATGTATTTGTTTTGTTTCATAGCCTTAGAATTGGATGAATTCTTTTAGGGCCACTACAGTCTAGCCTTCTAACTACAACCTGTATAAGCCCTGATATAATAAAACAGATCCCATTTTTAGTAACTAGTTACTTGTTCAAGCAAACATAATAAACTTTTCTGGAATTTCTTATTGTTCATCTTTTATGTCGAGATTTGAGGGTTACTTATCTTCTTTTGCTTAATGTTTCTGAGAAACATTGTTGTATCATCTAAAACAGTGATCACCCAAGCTTGGCCTTTGTTATTTTTCTAATAAATTTCCCATTGAAGAATAATTTTAAATTTACAGAAAAGTTGCAAAGATAGAGCTGAGAAACCCTGCATATCCCACATCCAGTTTTTTTTTCTGTGAATATTAACATCTTACATTACTATAGTACGTTAGTCAGAACTAAAAAGTCAATATATTGATACTAACTGAACTCCAAGGTATGAGGATTTCATCAGTTTTTTCCAGGATCCAACCTAGGGTACCACATTGCATTTAGTTATCATGTCTCTCTAGTCTTCTCTGGTCTGTGATAATTTCTCAGTTTTTCCTTGTTTTACATTACCTTGACAGTCGTGAAGAGTACTGTTGGATATCCTGAAGAATTTTCCCCGGTTGGGGTTTGTCTATTTGTCTTATGATTAGACCATAATTAAGGTTTTGGAGAAGTATACAATTGAGATGAAATGGCCTTCTCATTACATTGTATCGAGGGGCTAATGGTGTGGTTAGGTAATATTTATTATATTTTTCCATTGTAAAGTAGTATTTTCCCCTTTTCCTATTCTGTTCTTCAAAAGAAAATCACTAAGTCTGTCCTACTAAGATCCAGGGATGAAGTTGGACAAGGCTTAAACTTAATTTCCTGAAATAAATGGTTAGTTAACATATTATTTGATAACATTCTGTAAAGATTTATATCTTCTCCCTGATTTAAAAGTTATATAAAAGCCAGGCTCAGTATCGCACAGCCGTAATCAAAGCAACGGGATACAGAGGCCAGAGAATTGCAAGTTAGAGGACAGAGGCAGCCAGTATAACTTAGCAAGACCTTGTTTCAAGATAAAAAATGAAAAAGAGAACTGAGGGTGCAGCTCCATGGTAGAGGGCTTGCAAAGGATGCATGGAGCCCTGGGTTTAGCCTCCCAGTAACACAAAAATTAATTATATAACTTATTTACTTCATACGTTAGACTGTTTTAAGTGCTATGGATTGAACCCAGGGTCTCAGCACATACTAGGCAAGCAGTCTACCACTGAGCTACATCCCCAACCCTACTTTATACTTTATGTTCTAATGCAATACTACAAAATTTATTGTGTTGTTGAAATTGTTCCATAAAGCAGTAAAATATCCTCTTATTTTTCCCTTTTCAAGTCCACTAGTTTCAATTTTTTTTTTTTTTAGTATTTTCTTTCTTCTTGATTTGGGTTTATTTTGTTCTTTTTCTAGATTTTTTTAGGGGGGTACTTATATTATTAATTTGAGATTTTTCTTTTCTAATACAAGAATTTTAGTGATATAAATTTTCCCTTAAACACCATTTCAGCTGCATCCCATTAATTTTTATGTTTATTTCACTCTCATTCAGTTTAGTATTTTTTAATTTCCCTTGAGATTTCTTTAACCCATGGATTATGTAGAAGTGTGTTGTTTCATTCCCAAGCGCTTACAGACTTTCCTGTTTTGCTTTTATTTATTTCTAATTAGAGTCCATTTTTGTCAGAAAACATTCTTTAGTTCTTTTACATTCATTGAGAATATAGTTTATCTTGATGAATGTTCTGTGGACAATTGAAAGGAAGGTATATATTCTGCTATTATTGAATCCTGTTGGTTGATCCTGTTCTGTATCCTCACTTAATTTTCCACCTAGTAGCTTCATCAGTTGTTCAGAGAGTCCTATACAAATTTCCAACTGTAATTGTAGATTTGTCTATTTCACCTCCCAGTTCTATCAGATGTGCCTTCTGTATTTTAAGCTCTGTTGTTAGATGCATACGTATTTAGAAATGCTATGTCTGCTTGGCAAATTGACCATTTATCATAATGTACTTCTTTGTCTTTGGTAATTTCATTTGCTCTGAAGCCTACATTATTTAATATCAATATAGTTTCTGGATTTCTTTTGATTCATGTTGGCATGGTTGTTTTTACATTTAATATAACTTTTGGTATGATTTGCTTACATCTGTCATTTTACTGTTTGTTTTCTATTTTTCCCCTCTGTTGTTCTTCTGTTATATTTTTTTGTCTTCCTACGGGTATTTGGGGGTTTATATCAGTTTGTAGAGTGCTGCTCTATACTCTCTGAGGACCCAGGTTCAATCCCTAGCACCACAAAAATGGGAGAAGGATGTGGCAATCCACTCCCGAAGCAATCCCAAAACAAACAGTCACTGAAAACCCTAAGAGGGTTGCTATGAGTCGGACTGAACTCAGTGGCACCTAACAACAACAACAATAGGTGATTTGGACCATTTTTTGAATTTCATGTTGGAGTATATATAGCAATTTTGAATCTTATGTCTTTATATAAATTCTCATGGTTCTGGGTATTACCTTTTAGATACATAACTTATTGGTCTACTGATCTCTATGCTTTACTACTTTGAGTGAAGTATAAAAATCTTATCATTTAGGTCTATTTATCTATCCTCTTCTACCTTTATAATTGTCTTACATACTTTCTCTGCATACATTGAGAACTACATTAAACAATGTCATCATATTTTCAGCCATCAAACTTTAAAAAACCTAAGAGAATAGTCTATTATATTTACCCATATTTCTGTTCTTTATTCCTGATGTTCCAGTTTTCCTTTGTTGTTCATTTTCTTTCTGTTTGAAGACCTTCCTTTAGCCATTCTTTTAGGGCTCGGCTCTGCTGGTGATAAATTCCTTTGGTTTCCCTTCATCTGAGAATGTGTTGATTTCACCTTTCATGAAGCATACTTTTGCTTGATGGTACTTTTCTTTCAGCCTTCTGGTCTCCATGATTTCTGATGAGAAATCTGATCTCATTCTAATAATTGTTCCACTACAGGTAACTAGTCATTTATTTTTCCAGTTGCATTCAAAAGTTTTCTTTGCCTTTTATCTGTAGAACTTAAGTTATGGAGCCAGGCATAGTGGCACATGCCTGTAATCCCAGAAACTCAGGAGGGGGAGGCAGGAGGATCCCAAGTTTAAGGCCAGGGGCAAGTTTGCACAACTTAGTGAGACCCTGTCACAAAATAAAAAATAAAAAGTGGCTGAGGGTGCAGCTCAGTGGTAGAATGCTTGCAAAATATGTGTGAGGCTCTAGGTTCAACCTCCCATTACTGAAAAAAGGAGGTTAGGTTATGATGTCTCTTTATATTGATTTCTTTTGATTTGTCCTGTTTAGAGTTTATGCAGCTTCCTGAATGTGAGATATATATCTTCTGCCAAGTTTGAAAAATGTTTAGCCATTATTTCTTTGAATAATTTTTTAGCTCCACTGTATTTCTCCCTTCCCTTTGGGACTTAACTGCATGAATGTTAGATCTTTTGTTATTTTCCCACAGGCCCTTTAGGCTCTTTTCATTTTTTTTTTCACTGTGTATTCTTATCAGATTGAAAAATTTCAGTTGTTCACTGGCTCTTTTCTATTGTTAATTCCATTCTTTGATTGAGCTTGTCCCAAGAGTTTGTTATTTTATTGCTTTTTAAAAGAATTGTGTAAGCCGGGCATGGTGGCACAGGCCTGTAATCCCAGCAACTCGGGAGACGGAGGCAGGAGGATCGCAAGTTTGAGAACAGAAGCAGACTGTGTAATTTAGTGAGACCCTGACTCAGAAAAGTAAAAAAATGAGCTGAGGGTACAGCTCAGTGGTCCAGCACTTGCAAAGCATGCAAGAGCGAGTCCTTAGGCTCAACCCCCAGTACCGGAAAAAAAAAAAAAAAAAAAAAAACACTGCACCACCCAGCTTCTTGGTAATTTTTAATGTACAACTTAAGGGATCTCATTATGACATTTCCATACATGTATTCCATTGTTCATTGCTCATGTTTGCTTCCCCTTTACCCTTTCATGACACCCCTACCCCTTCCTTTCCCTCCCCAGCAATGATCCCCCTTCTATTTACATGTCTTTTTTGCGAATATATCTAGCTATATATGTACATCCCAATTTTGCCGTGATATGCCCAATGTGCCATATCACATATGGGCAATATATGTGATATTTCCTTTCTTTTCTCCCATTACCCTTTCTTCTTGCCCCCTCCCCCTTTTCTTTAAACCATTATCTAAATTTCTATTTGTTTATCTTTATATCCCCTATTTCTTTCCTAAGACTTTTGGTTTGTTAGTTTTAAAACATTGAAGCATTTTTGTTATGGATTTTTTAAAAATCATTGTCACATAATTCTAGCATCTATATAATCTCAGTGTTGGTACCTGTTGATTCTTTCCTCATTCTCAGTTCTTAGTTTGATGAGTGATTTTCTATTGTACTCTGGATTTTTTAGTATCATATAATGAGACACTGAATCTTATTTAAATCTTCCTGTTTTAGAGAGCCTCTGCTATGACCAGGCCAGTGGGAATAAAGGGATGCTGACTCTTTCTACCAGTTACAGAATACCTGAGCTCCCCACCTTAGCTCTTTTATCTATCTAGGAAACAGAGATCTGTCTTGTTACTTCTTGGTTAGAGTGAAAACCCTCACCTTGTTGCCTCTACTAATAGTGGGGGGCAGAAGGGTACCACTGATGGACAGTAGTGACAGCCCACGCTACCTCCCCCGTCTCTGCTAACACCACATGCAAGAGGGAGGTTCTCCTAATTATTGCTGAGTGAGAGTAGATGGCAAGGCCTCTCAGTTGGTGTCCAGTGATACCACAATAATTGCCTTTTAAAAACATTTTTAATATCTTTATTGAAATATAATTCTTATACAATTCACCTAAAGTGTGTCATTCAGCCAGATGTGGTGGCACATACCTGTAATCCTAGTGCTCAGGAGGCTGATACAGGGGGATTCACATGAGTTCAAGGCTAGCCTGGGAATACATAGTGAGCTTCAGGCCAGCCTGGCTATATAGCGAGACCCTATCTCAAAAAAATAAAATAAAATAAAATAAAATGCATAATTCAGTGAGTTTTATTATACTCATAGTGTGTAACCATGACCACAATCTAAGTTTAGAACATTTTCATCACACCAGAAAGAAGCCCCATAACCTATTAGCAGTTGTTTCCCAATCTCCTTATGCAAGGCTCCTGGCTACCGCTGATCTACCTCATATCTTTACAGATTTGCCTATTCTGGGTGTTATCTATAAATGGAATTATATAATATGTGGCCTTTTGTGTTTGGCTTCTTTCACTTAGCATAATGTTTTCAATGTTCATACATGCTGTAGTATGTATCAGTACCTCATTCATTTTTATAACCAAGTTGATATTACATTGTGTGAATATGCCAAGTTTTGTTAGTTCATCAGTTGATGGCCAATTGGATTGTCTCCTTGTTTTAATTCTTACATTCTGCTATGAACATTTATGTACAAGTGTTTTGTGTGTGATACTGGGGGACTGAATCCAGGGCCTCATGCATACTTTGCAAGTGCTCTACCACTGAGCTGCACCTACAGCCCATTTATTTTATTTTTTTATTTTTAGACAGCATTTTGCTAAGTTATGCAGGCTCCCTCTAGCGTTGAACTCACTATCCTCTTGCCTCCACCTTCCCAGTCACTGGGATGACAGGCATGCACTGCCACACCCATCTCTCATGTAGTTTTTTATGTAGACATGTGTTTTCAGTTGTCTTGGGTATATACCTAGGAGTGGAATTGTTGGGTCATATAGTAACTGTGTTTAACCATTTGAGGAACTATCAGGCTATTTTCTAAAGTGGCTTCATTTTTTAGTCCCAGAAGCAATCAATGTATGAGAGTGTTTGAAATTTGCTATTGCTATGGGAACCAGAGACTTCAGATTCCTCAGATTCCTCTAGTGGCCTTGTTTTTGTCTCCCTTCTTGGCTTAGGATCCTTTTGTGCTTGTTCTCTGAGAGCTGTGTCTAGCAGCACTCTCAACTGTTAGGCACTGTTATTGTCACTGGAGGCTTTTGCTTGGTGGTAAGTTCTGGAGGAGGGGCAACATTCTGTAATCTTCTGATTAAGTCTTTGGAGTGCATGGTAGTATTCTGGGGTGTGGGGGAGTAGTGACCTTCACTAGTAGAGATTTTTTTGCTCCTTTCCCCTATTCCCTTATCTGCCTGCAGCAAATGTCCTGTGATGTTCTCAGTCTCTGCCCTTGAGGTTCTCCCTTCTATAGATAAGGCCCTTTCCCCCTTAGGTAGTGAAAGATAAGTACTTTTCCCTTCCTCCAGCATTAGTGAAACCGCACCATTGGCCTCACCTGATATGCTTCCCCTGCAGATGAAGCCTTTTGTTCAGTAAGGGAGCCAGGGCACTAACTAGCAGGGACCCAGAGAGCAGCACTCAGGGATCTTTATCCAGGTCCTCACCACCCCCATTCTTCCCAGTGTGAGCCTGCTTGGGTTCCTGGGGAAAAAAAAAACTGGCAAGAAGGTGGGAGCCCCCTATGACTACAGTCCCCAGGAAATTCACACTTTCTTATTAGTCCCCATTTGTCCCCCAGTGATTCATCAAAATTTCTAATTGCATGTTCCCACTGTGGCTTCTGCCCCAAGTAAGCAAATGCTGTGTCCTGTTTCTCCCTAGAGATGTCTGTATCTCTTTGAGTTGGCTGTTTGTCCTACAATTTATTTCTTGTGTGTTCATGTGTGTTATTTCGTGTGTGTTCATGAAAAGGTGTTACTTTGCTGCCTGTCTTGCCCTTTTCTGTATTGTAAAGATGAGTGTTTCAAGGAGGCGGAGGTGGAGACAGGAGGATTGAGACTTTGAGGCCATCCTGGACTATAGAGGGAGATCTTGTCTCAAAAAAACTAAGCAAAACAAAGATACAAGTTATTTTTCTAACTCTACAGGTCTGAGATGAAGCTGGAAGTCTCAAGTCTTACTTTTTTACTGAGAATTAGTCATTGAAGTACAATATGAGTTATCCTTTTTTGGGCTTAATTGGCTGCACTAATAGGTACATTTTTTTATTTTTAGTGTATCAGTGAGATTCCTGCACATGCTTTCCCCTGATTTATCCTCTAGAGAAGTTTCCTAGAGGGGAGAATCCCACATGTAGTTCTACACTTTGAGTACCTTCTGAAAATTATATACAGGGAGTTGTTGCTTGATGTTTGTTTAGGGTTATTAAATTTTTTTTTGAGACAGAGTCTTGCTATGTAGCCCACACTAGCCTAGAACTCGCTGTATAGCTCAGGCTGGCCTTGAACTTGCATCGATCCTCCTGCTTCAGCCTCCCAGGTATTGGGATTACAGGTATGCACCATTATGCCCAGCTTAAGTTATATATAGTTTGAAGGGTATGTTCTCACATGGATTTTTTTCCCTGAGCCAGTCACCTTTATCCAGTTCTCTAAAGAGCCCATACTCTTAATTTTTTGTACTTTTAATTTTTATTTATTTATTTATTGTGATACTGGAGGGTTGAACCCAGGACCTTGCGCTTGCCTGCTTTGCAAGTACTGTACCACTGAGCTGCATCCCCGGCCCATTATTTTACTTTTTATTTAGAGACAGGGTCTTGCTAAATTATGCACACTGCCCCAGATCTCGAACTTGGAATCCTCCTGAGTTGTTGGGATTACAGGGTTGAGCCACTGTGCTTGGCCCTTAAATGCTTTTAAAAAATAATTCTCTAGAGAAAGAACATAGTACTACATGACCAGTTTGAGTGTATTACAAAGTCTTCCATGCTTCCTCAAAGGTGAAGATATTTTCACCTAATATTAGTGTGGTCAGTAAAACATATCAACTTATCTTAAAGGATTGATGGCCTATCATCTGTAGACCTAGAGTCTCATTGACTTTTATCTAAGACTTTCATAGCAACAAAGTGACAGCTCTTATAGTTTAATTGAACAATGAACACTATATACCCTCAAGTAGAGCCTATTTATATCATTTTGCATATATTTCTAACAAGCTTGATTATTTGGCTTTCAGACCTACAGAAGATAAAAAGCATTAAGCTGAAAATGCACACATATTGCACAGAAAGGAACATTGAGAGAGGGGAGAATAACTTGCAAAGTAAACCTCAAATATCATCTGTTACGTGAAATTTGCCAGATACCCAACTCAGATTTGATTGCTTCTGGTCTTCCATTACTAAGATACATACTGTATCCATACTGTTTGGTATGAGGAGTAATCCAGCTTACCCAAATAACCCAAAAGTACATTACTTTATGGTCATTTATATTCCAGTTGGTGTCAGCTCAAGCCTATCAAAAATGTTGTGACAGTGTAATAATGTTGTGTTTATTCCTTACAATAAACCTGAGAATTATTTTAAACTAGTTAGAAAATATTTCCATGATTTTAAAAGTTTTAAATTTAGAAATTGAATAAACTGATTCATTGGAAAAATAACTGTGGGTCCAGTGTCTTCAAAGGCTTTAGGAGTTTTAGGCATGGTATTCTTTGCTATGTTTTCTCTACTGTAAGTGGATGATTCTTTTAGATAACCTGAAAATCGTTTCTTGCCTTAATATTGTATAGTTACAGTTAATTCCTTTTGATAAAATATAATTTCCATGTTTGCAGCTGTTTTGTACTTTCAGGGTGACAGACATCAGTTTGTGGTCAGTTAGGTACAGTTTCAGATTTAGGTGAATATGAATCAACATTGGTCAGTTTCTCTGCTTCATTGACATGGACCAGACAGTGTTCCCCTTTGTGTCATACAGGAAGTAAATGTTTTGGCTTTTCCTCTGAAAAATGTCACACAATGTTCAGAATAGCTGTGCTTAAAAAAAGTCCTGCCCACTGAGAGATGTTAATGAGAGCAATAAAAGCCAGAGTTGTCTACGAAGGGCATTTTCATTTTGTGATTCTGGCAGGTTAAGCATGGATGTTTAAATTGAATTCATAGTGAGGCCTCCTTTGTTTCTGTAAGCATCTGAGGGGCCAGATGCACATGCAGTGTTGGACTTGGCATAGCTTCTGGACTGTATGTTAGCCTGTGAATCCCCTCTTTGACCATAAATGAGCAGTTATCTAGTAAGTACAAAGCTTTTTTTGTCTCAGGAACTTTGGGGAAACCACCAGTGCATATAAAACAGGCACACAATTAAGAACTTAAAAAACTTCTCAACTTCATTACTTAGGTCAGTGCCAATATTCAGATCTCGTATTCTTGATCTTTAATTTAGCAACAAATTGCTATGTTTTATTTTGGGAAGTTTCTGCTTTACCTGGATGACTACTAAAGTGTTAGTTAACATTCCTGATAGGGCTCTTGCTTGGGAACACTGCACGTTTTAGTTGAGCAGTGAGCTCACATCTTCCTCATTTCACCAACAATTATTTTACGGACTAGTTAGAAGAATTCGATTATGTACTTTTTCTGCTTTTAGATGGAATACTGAGACTTATGATGATGTATATAAAAAACTACATCTAGTATTTATTTAGCAATTACAGTGAGCCAAATACCATGCTAACTACTTAATACAAGTTCACCTATTTAATCCTTACAACAATTCCTATGAGTTGGGTGTTAACAGTTATTATCCACATCTTATAGATGAGTAAAGTGAGACTAAGAATTTAGAAAACTTGATAAAAGCTACTAAGTAGTGAAACCAATAGAAAAATCTGAGTAGTCTGTCCCAGAATGATATTCCTTTCTTTAAAAAAAATTAACTTTATAAAACATTGTCTTGGTTGAAATAACAAACTATAATACAAAATACATTCAGAAAGATCCAGCTCGCTTGCTCACACGTGCTTGTGCCTTCTCTCTCTCTCTCTCTCTCTCTCTCTCTCCCCCCCCCATTATGATTTGAATATGTCTTCCAAAGTTCATATGTTAGAAACTTAATCATCAAAACAATGTTGGGAGATGGAGCCTAATAATTGGTTAGGTCATGAGAGCTCTGCCCTCATGAATGGATTAATATTATCAAGGGAGTGAGTTATCGTGAGAGTGGATTTATTATAAAAGCAAGTTTGGCTTTCTCTTGCTCTCATCCTCTCTTGCCTTTCCACCATAGGATGGTGCAGCACTAAGGTTCTCACCAGATGCAAGCACCATGCTCTTAGAGTTCCAAGCTTCTAAAGCCATGAGCCAAATAAATCTTTGCTCTTTATAAAATACTCAGTCTCAGATATTGTTATATAGCAACAGAAAACAGACTAAGACACTCCCTTCCCTGTTATTTTCTCCTGAAGATTGTTTTTAAGTTTTGGCTTTATCCTTTTATAGTTTCTTTATGAAAACATATTCAAATATATATGTGTGTATATGTGTGTGTATACATACATACATACATACATACATACATACATACATACATATATATATATATATATATCACATCACTAACCAGAATGTGGGCTGGGATTTAGCTCAGTTGGTAGAGCGCTGCGCTGCAGTCTCTGAGGTCCCGAGTTCAATTCCCAGCACTGCAAAAATGGGAGAAGGACCTGGCAATCCACTCCCAAGGCAATCCTGAAACAGTCAGCCATTGAAAACCCTATGAGGGTCGCTATGCATCGGATACCGACTCCACGGCACCTAACAACAACAATAACCAGAATGTGCTACAACTATTTTCTTTATATTCAGTTTAAAAAGCTCTAAAAATGCCTTTTCTTATCAGAAGCAGGTTCATGAGACCAGTGTAGTAAATGTATTTCCTATCACTTTGCAGATATCTGCCTGAGTGCTGGACTTACATTCCCATCCCCTCTTCAGTGTTTTATATTCTGCTTTGTGCTTGAGATGTTTGATTTACACAGCAAGATAAGGCAGACTCTTGCAATCTGCCTTGAGTAAAAATGCTTCTCCAGAAAACTTAGGTCTGACACTGTTTAATGTGGCTAGCTTGTAAATTTGAAATTGGGCTTTATCATAAAAGTCTGGTTTCTCTAAAGGAGAAGGGAAAATTGTAATAGTCATTGGATTTAGCTTTTACTTGCTTAAGAAAAACAGGTATATGTTAGTTGGTGTTCTGCAGTTTGAGGTTTCCCAGACTTCACAGAGTGCCTGTTCCCTGGAGGTTTGGTATTTCTGACACCATGGACAAGGGCCAAATGTCACTGGCCTCTGCTTTTGTACCTCTTTGTCTACAGTTTTCAAGTTACTCTTCCGTTTGGTAAATATATGTATTAGTTTCATGGAGCTGCCATAACAAATTACCACAAAGTAGGTGGCTTAAAATAACAGGAATATATTCTCCCACAGTTCTGGAGGCCAGAAGCCCCAAATCATCCAGTCTGTACTCATTCCAGAGGCTTGAGGGGAGATTCCATTCTTTGCTTCTTCCAGCTATCATCATTCATTGATATTTTTGATAAAACACTTCACTCAGTTACTGCTGCCTCTTCTGTTTCAAATCTCCCTCTGCCTTTATCTTGTAAGGATACTTATCATTGGATTTAGAGTCCATCCAGGTATTTGAGATCATCTCTTGATCTCAAGATCCTTAATAAAAGCAGCAAAATACCTCTTTTCCAAATAAGGTAACATCCACAAGTTCTAGGAATTAGGATATAGACATACCTTTTTTGGGAGCCCCCATTCAACCCACTGTAACATGTTTCCAGGCTAAGTAGGAAACTATACAGAACAGATTTTCATAAGAACACATGAAAATATGAATACATTACTTATGCTGTGTAATCAGATAATATAGCATTATTAATTCCAAAGTGCAATTTTATAATCAATAGATTTATTTTATAAATAAGTATCGCTTGGAAAATAATGCATATTTTGGAATATTGATAAATACTTGGTTCTAGTAGTCTTTCCAAATCTAAGGTAGAATTTGCCACAGTGATGCCTTTTCCCAAAGACATTAGTTTAACACAATTATAAATTGCCATCACTTCCTAACCATGGGCTCATTAAAGACACTCTAGTAATTTATAGAAATGGATTGCAATGTTCAGCAAAATGATGATTCAATGTCCCCTGCTAGTCGCTCAGAACGTGGAGCTCTGTGCAAAACATGTTAAATGGATATGTCTGTGATTCCCTCTTACCCAAGTATACAAAGTACTCTGTAATAAACCACTAGTTTATGTTTCCTGTAGACTTAGCTTTCTCCCTGTGCAGCACCCAATTAGCTTAAATTGTCCAGGATTCTTGGCAGGAAGGTCATTTTGTTGTCACCTGACCACCTGCATGTTTAAGGCAGATTTCCTTCCCTAGTTTGCTCCAGTCATACTATTAATTCTGAATCCTCCTGAAGTGAAATAAGCATTTTCAGAGTTGTCCCTGTAGAATAGCAAATGGGATGAGCTCTGTGCTCTGTGAAATGATATCTGTTTAAACAGAACTGTACCTCCTGAGAATTGATTGATTTATTAGATTATATGTTGTGCCTCTACTTGATCTTTCAGAAATGTGGACACATTTATCTTCAGCCTGCAAGGAGTATGATTTTTTTTTCGTGTTGTTGTTGTTAGGTGCTGTTGAGTTAGGTCTGGCTCATAGAGACCCTATGTACAATAGAATGAAACACTGCCTGACACTGTGCCATGCCCGGTACTACTATCAGTGCTTCTCTGCTATTCTTAGGGTCTTTGGTGACTGGTCATTTGGGGAGTGGGCTGTCGGGTCCTTCTTCCAAGCCTACAGCACCCAGTAGTCCCAGGCAGTCTCCCATCCAAGTACTAATCACATCTGACCCTGTTTAGTTTCCAAGATCTGAAGGGATCGGTCGCCAGGGTGGTATGGCTATAGGACTTTTTTCACATAAGGATTAATAAGTGAAGCATAGGCCAGTAGATGTATGCGTTCATGTGAAAGTGTTTTCTCTTATGGCTTAGATATTAACTGGGCCTTCATTACTGAAATCATTGCCAGATTAGCTTTAGAACTCAAACTTTTTTTTCTGTTGCTGAAAAGGCAGAATTACAAAGCTGATGCTGCCATAGCCATTTAAGTCATGTTTTCAGGCTGGTTAGCACATTTCTGTGCCCTTTAGTCATTCAGAGGCCCATTGAACCAGAGTATCACACAAGTCCAAGTTGTGACTGTGCCTATTTATCATTACCCCCTACCTCTGATATTTGAACTTCCTGCACAGTTAGGGCTCCCTGAAAAGGGTGGGGTTTCATCTATCACTTGGGAGCCTCTTAGCTGCCACAGTACATTTATCGTTCCTATCCTCTTCACCCCTGAGGAATTCACTGATAGTTAAAAAAAAAAAAAAGATAAACCAGATAGTAAAAGATTCAAGAAGATGAGACTGAGAACTTTTTCAAAAAGTTCTAAGTATAAAGATAATAATTGGATAAAACTACAAGCCTTCCTAAATTTAAAAATAGAAGAGTAAAGAACACACATCTGGAAGAAAAAGAAAGAAGCATAGCAAATGTCCTGGTAATACAGATAAATATAATATATGACAGAATAGAGACCAAACATATAAATAATATCAATAAATATGGATAGGCTTAACACCTATTAAAGAAAAAAGATTTTTAACTGGGTCACAAAATAAAACCCAACTATATCCTGTATGCAAGAACATATCTAAAGCTGGGGATGTAGCCAAGTGACAAGACATCTGCATACCGTTCAATAACTGTTCAATACATACAGTTCATACTGTATAACTGTTCATACTGTATAACTGAATAACTGTTCAATACATACAGTTCAATAACTGACACCACCAAAAAAAGGCATACCTAAATCCTTATTCAGAAAAGCTAAAAATGAAGATATGGATAAAGGTGTACCAGGAAAATGGAAACAAAAACAGCAGTGGTAGTGATCCTGATATCAGACAAAGTTGAATTCAAGACCCAAAGACAGCCAAGATGACATTTTAATATTAAAAGCTACAACTCATAATGAAGATGCATTTATGAATATTTTTATACTGAATAATAGCAACCATTTTTATGAAGTAGAATCTATGCAAGAAACAAGGAGACATAGAAGCATACTAATTATGTTGTTGTTAGGTGCCATCAAGTCGGGTCCAACTCATAGTGACCCTCATAGGGTTTTCAATGGCTGATTGTTTTGGGATTGCTTCGAGAGTGGATTGCCATGTCCTTCTCCTGTTTTTGTGGTGCTGGAGATCGAAGCCAGGTCCTCAGAGCAGAGCAGCATTCTACCAACTGAGCTAAACCCCAGCCCCACATTAATTATTTGTTGTTGTTGTTAGGTGCTATCAAGTCGATATCTGACTCATAACGACCCTCTGTACAACAGGGGAAACACTATTGTCAGTGCTTCTCTGCTATTCATAGGGTTTTCAATGGCAGATTGATTTTGGGAGGGGGTTGCCAGGTCCTTCTCCCAAGCCTACAGCTTCTGATGTTCCCAGGTGGTCTCCCATCTAGGTACTAACCAGGCCCGACCCTGCTTAGCTTCTGAGATCTGATGGGACCGGATGCCACAGGGCTACAGCTGCAGGCCACATTAATTATAAGAGACTGTAAAACACTTCTCAGGCTGGGCCAGGTGGCATACACCTATAATTCCAGTGGTGAGGGAGACTGAGGCAGGAGGATTTTCAGTTCAAAGCCAGCATAAGCTACATAATAAGACTTCCTCCAAGAAAAAAAAAAAAAAAAGGATGTACTCACTCATCTCCAGCACCACAGGAAAAGTAATGGTTTTTTAAATAAATAAAATACCTCTCAGAGTATTAGATAAAAATAATAGTAAATGAAGAAATAGAAGTTCTAAACAGCATAAGCAATAAGATAGATCTAACAAGTATCTATCAAACTGTGTACCTTAATATTAGAGACAATAGACAATACATCTTCTAAAGTGCCTATGGTACATACACAAAATAACATCAAATATTAAATCACAAAGGAAACATCAGTAATTTACATTAAGTAGGAATATTATAAATAACATTGATTACAATGCAGTGAAATAAGAAATTACTAACAAAAACAGAAAGGTGCTACCACGTGGAAATTTTGAAATCTGTTAAACAATTTTTATATGAAAGGGGGAAATACAAACTGAAATTACACACTTTTAAAAAATAATAACAATAAAAATAGTGCATCTCAGACGCCTGCTCCATGTAATAAGTTATATGAAGAAGACAAGTGTTGTTTAACCTATTCTTTTTTAAATGCTATACTGAGGATTGAGTCCAGGGACTTGTGTATGCTAGACAAGCACTCTACCACTAAGCTGCATCCCCAGCCCTCTTTTATTTTGAGACAGGGTCTTGCTAAGTTGCCTAGACTGGCCTTGAACTCAGTGTGTAGCTCAGGCAGACCTTGAACTTAGAGTAGGCTTCAGCATATTCTCAATAAGGTTTTCTACAGAGAAATAAAACACTTCCATTCTAAGTGTTTCTAATGTTTTAATTACAGTATGCTAAATAAGTATTCCACTATTTTTTCATTTCTGTGTACATTATAATCAACAGTAACAAAGTTTCTAATGTTTTGACAGAAAAGTTTAAAAGTTACAAGGTAATCATAATTTTTCCCATTAATTATTAAGATTAGCAGCCTAGATATCTATCAATAGATGAATGAATAAAGAAATATACTATATATACACAATAGAGTTTTATGCGGCTGTGAAGAATATTAAAATTATGTCATTTATAGGTAAATGGATGGAACTGGAGATCATCATTTTAACTGAAATAAGCCAGACTCAGAAAAACAAGTATTGCATGTTTTCTCTCATATGTGGAATCTAGATTTAAGTGTGTGTGTGTAAATGACATGAAAGTAGAAGGGGGACTGTTTGGAAAGAGGAAGGGAACTAGTGGGAGAGGGGACAAGAGAAGGTAATGGGGATAACTGATCAAAGTATATGATATACATGTATGAAAATGTCATGAAACCCATTCTTTTGTACAATGAATATACATTAATAAAACAATTATGAAAATTGGAGACTGGGGTGCAGTTCAGTGGCCAAGCATGTGCAAGACCCCAGGTTTAATTTCCAGCACCAAAAAAATAGTTAAGGTGACTTTTTAGTTTCAGTGTTCATTGTCATTTTATGGTACTGTTTTCCTATACAAAATGGAGCTGCCTGTACTTTGTAGGCTGCTCTGTAAATAACTTTGAAAACCTGGATAGGATAAATAACTTCTTGTGGAAATACAGATTACCAAGATTGACTCTATTAGAGGTAATAAGTTTATGAAGGGCAATTTCCACAGAGGAAGTTTTAAAAATTATTATTAAGGTACTACCTCACAAAAAAGCACCAGGTCCAGATGGTTTCACAGTGACCAATAGTTCCAATAATTTTCAGATCATTTCAGCAACCTTGGAAAGGAAAGAAAGTGCCTAATTCCTTTTATGAAGCATGTATAGCACTAATACCCAGTCCTCATAAAGATAATACGAAAAATGAAAACTACAGATCAGTATCATTCATGAACATGAAAATATTAAATAAAATATTGGAAAACAATACAGTTCCATACTAAGAAAATGATATACTGTCATCAGGCACATTCATCCCAGAAATGCAAGATTATTCCAGTATTATGAGATATAATAATAGCATATATTGTTGTTAGGTACCATCGAGTCAGTGTCCAACTCAGAGCAACCCTAGGTACAACATGCAAAACACTATTATCAGTGCTTCTCTGCTATTCATAGGGTTTTCAATGGCTGATTGTTTTTTGGGAGTGATGTGCTGGGTCCTTCTCCCAAGCCTACGGCACCTGGTGTTCCCAGGCAGTCTCCCTTCCACGTACTAACCAGGCCCCAGGCCCGACCCTGCTTAGCTTCTGAGATCTGATGGGATCAGATGTCACTGTGGCACAGCTATAGGCAATAATATCATATGATGTATTAATTTAGCTGAGGAAGTAATTTTTCTATATGCACTGAAGATGCCTTTAATGAAATTCAACACCCAATCATGATAAAGAAAACATTTTAAAAATAGCAACTATAAGATACTTTTTTAACATTATATAATATGTATGTTGTTAGATGTGGGCAAGTCAGGTCCAACTCATAGCAACCCTATGTACAACAGTATATAGTGACCCTATGTACAACAGATGAAATACTCTGATTTTTCCATGCCCAGTAGTATTGTCAGTGCTTCTCTGCTATTTATAAGGTTTTCAGTGGCTGATTGTTCTTGGGAGTGGGTTTTCAGGTCCTTCTTCCAAGCCTACAGTACCCAGTATTCCCAGGTGGTCTCCCATACAAGTACTAAACAGGCCTGACCCTACCTAACTTCTGAGATCAGAAGGGATTGGATGCCACAGTGATAATGGCTCCAGGCATAATACGTATACCATAGTCCCAAATCTAGTATCATTATTTAATGGGAACAAAATTTCCCCATTAAGTTTTCACCAATTTCAGGAAAATATTAGTAGAGGTACTAGCCAATGCAATTAAACAAGAGAAACAAATTAGAGACATTAGACTAGGTAAAGAAGATGCAAAATTCAGTTTGCCGATGACATGGTAGTGTATTTAGGAAACTATAGAAAATCAATGATAAAATTAACTCAAACAATAAAAAATTCAGTAGGTTGTAGGATATGACATAAACATAAAAATCGATAGCTTTTTAAACAATTAAAAACAAGTGTGCCAGGGGCATTTTGTAGTGTTAAAAATAAGCAGTTTTAAAAAAGATGGGACGTGTCAAAACAGCACAGATGCCAATCTGAAGGAGCACCTAGTGGCCATAGGTGGAACAAATTGAGCAAGAAAATGGTAACAACCCAAATAAAATAGATATTCATGAGTCCATAAGAATATAAATAATTGAGTAAATAAATGGGGAAGGGGCAGATATTTATTATAGAACTGTAATCCCCAACCTCTTTGGCACCAGGGACTGGTTTTTATGGACCAAAGACACTGAGCTCAGGTACTAACACTAGTGATAGAGAGCAGCTGTAAATACAGATGAAGTTCACTCACTACCCCACTCTCTGCCTACCACTTCCTCCTGCTGTGTGACCAGGTTCCTAGCAATGATACTGGTCCACAGCCTGGGGGTTGGGGACCCCTATTATTGAGGCATTACTATCAGTAAATGTAGAGGAGGGAGAAAATAGAAAATCACCATCAGAACACCATAGTAATAATTGTTACAGGCAAGATATACCTCCAGTGGACACTAAAATTACCCCATGATAATTCAAACAGAGTATTTTTATAGTCTCTGAGATACTTAATTACAGAGTAAAATATAGTAACCTACCACTGAAGAAAACCAGCAAGACACTACCTGAACCAAGTGATCAAGTACAACATCAATAGTAATTACTGGTTATTGTTGGTGATGATAAACTTGATCATATTGACATCAGACATTCCTGATGTAGCAGAATGAGGAGACACCATCATTTCTGTGGTATTCTTGCAAAAAATAAAGTGCAACCTCAATGAGAAAACATCAAACTCCAAGTGGAATGTCATTCTATAAAATATATGAAAGTACTCTTCAAATGTCAGTCATGAAAGATGAGGAAAGACTGAGAAATTGTCACAGATTAGAGGATACCAAGGAGATATAATTATTGCAATGTGAGACCCTGGGTTGAATTTGAAAACAGGAGAACATGGAGGGGCAAACTGGTGAAATTTGAATAAAATCTACAGATTAGGTAATAGTATAGCAATGTTAGTTTCCTGGTTTAGCTAATTGTACTCTAGTTATTAAAGATGTTTACAGCTAAGTGAATGGTATATAAGAACTCTACTATTTTCGTAATGTTTCTGTAAGTGTAGAATTCTTTCCAAGTAAACAATTTAAAAATGAGGTGGCAGCTGATAAACAATTGTATGTTTTTGGTGGTTATTTGTTGCTTAGTTAAGAGAGTTAGGGATTGTTTCTTTTATACAAACTGTTTTAGAATAAGCTATATTGTTGATTTTAATTCAAGGAGCCCAAAAAATAATTCAGGAAGGATTCCTTTACTATTTATTTAATCCAAAATAAGCTGGCTTCCCTATCAGTACCTCAGATCTTTCCAAACAGAACTTGATGTAGCCATTTAGGAAGTTGGAGATATTTGTCTTGTTGGAAATAGGCAGTGGAAGGGAATGGTCTTTTAAAAAGGAGGATATTAGACTGGGTGCAGTGGCTCATGCCTGTAATCCCAGCACCTCAGGAGGCAAAGGCAGGAGGATTGCACGTTTGAGACTAGAGGCAACCTACATAACTTGGCAATACCCTTTCCCAAGGTGAAAAATAAAAAATGGGCTGGGAGTGCAGCCCAGTGGAAGAACACTTGCCAAATATGTGTGAAGCCCTGGGTTCAATCCCCAAGTACTACAAAATAAAAATGAGAATATTAAGTGGAATTAGTTCGATAGTGATGGTCTTCTAAGGTATGTGTAATATCTCTTCCCAGATATTCCGAAAGGACCTCATCAGTGCCATGAAGATACCTGATTCTCATCACCTTAATCCTGACAGCTATTACCTCTTTTCGGACACATGGAAAGAAGAATGGGAAAAGGGAGTCCAAGTACCATCCAGTCCAGATAATATTCCAAAACCTTCCCTCAGGTATTTACATTCTTGCACCTTTGACTTAAGGAATTTTGTGGTTATCTGTGTGCTGCAAGGGAAGAAACTTAGAGTGGCTAATTATACATTTATAGTACAAAGTCACATACCATGTTCGCCAATTCACTGAGACCAGTGGCACATTATACTAGGTCATGATAGATGAGTAAAGTTAAGCTCATTTATTTAGGAATATAATATGAGTACATTCATAAGATAAAAATAAGATAAAAAAAAAGTCCAGTGTGAAATTACAGTAAGGTTTTGGAGACCGAGATTTCCAAGTCTGATTCAACAATCAGTAACATTTACTAGTCTTTGAACAGAAACAGAGCATTAATTAATAACTTTCCCATGGGAATTTGGTTCAATATAATAGGGGTCTCAGTGGTGATATTAATAAATAGAAGTTCAAAATATACCATTTATAATATAAAAGGCAAACCCAAATGAAGAATAATTAGGTTGACTGTAAACAGCCTTCAGAAGACTTAAAAGTTGAAATAGAAGTGGGCTTTGATTTTGTGGAAAGAAAGACTTCTCTGCTCGAGGAAGTAGTAAGTTCAGCTCCTCAAGAGTAGTGGCTGTTTTTGGAAACCATTTTATCATTCTGTTCTTTGTATTCCCAGTGCTTTACAGGAAGGTTTGCATGAGGTAAAATATTCAGTATAAGTTTGAGTAAATGAAGGAATGAATAAATGGAACATAGAGTTCCAGGTAAACGGGCTGGTGGACCTGCTGGCTACTGTGAGGAATTGTAGATCTTATTGTACATCTCTAGTTGACAGCACCTAACAACAACAACAACAACAAGTTCTAAAACATGTTAGGTGCTTTTTTATTTTTTGAGACTCCTAAGTGCTGGAATTACAGGTGTGTGCCACCACTCCCAGCACATACTATATTCTTAAAAGGCAGAGATAAACATTCTTGAGTTCTCTGCTTTTCACACTAGGTTCTTAAGTCCTAGTTATGCCTCAGAAATGCTTGTTGAATCGCTTCTAGAAATCCAGGCCCAGGCTGTCTGTGCTTTGGCCAAGCTCACTATGTAGCCTGGCTGGCCTAAAATGCACAGTCCTTCATCCTTAGCCTCCCAAACAGTGGGATTATAGTCCTGGGCCACCACACCTGAGTGAGAATTTGCACTTCTAACAACTTCCCACACCATGATGCTGCTGCTAGTCTGGGGATTACACTTTGAGGACAATTGTTATGTTGATCTTATTTCCTGAATTTAATGGAATTCATATTTTCGTCAGCTTCCTTAGATTTCCCCTTAGACTTTAAATAAGAATCAACCATCTTGGAGACTCAACTGATTTAGGATTGGAGCATTATGTTTGGAATGTGTAATCTCAATTGCAACTGCTTATTGCAGCTGCAACCCTTAGCTATCATCATTTTATAGGGGTCAAATAGTATCTTACGGTTTTTACTTTTTGGATCTTGTAGGCCACCTTCGGTCTTGTGATATGAAATAATATTGGAACATTGATGTTTTCATTAGTTTTTTCATTAGTTTTCATTAAAAAACAAAGTAGTAGTTTTTATATCCTTCATTTAGTTTTCAAAAGCAAATGAGTTCAGCCAGGCATGGTGGCACACACCTATTATCCCAGCACTAAGAGGCTGAGGCAAAAGGATTACCAGTTTAAGGCCAGCATGAGCTACATAGTGAGCCCCTGTTTCAAAATGAAGAGAAGGAAGGAAGGAAAAAGAAAGAAAAGAAAGAAAGGAAGAAGGAAAATGAATTCTATTAACATTTTGGGGTACTATATAAATTCAAGCTTATTTATTTAGCCTCATGGTGCAAATTTACTACAAGACTAGCCTTTCACATAGGACCTAGTCTTAAAGGAGTTTTGTTTTGTTTTGTTTTGGTCTTAAAGTTTTTGTTTATTTGTTTGTAGTACTAGGGGATTGAACCCAGGGCCTCATGCATGCTTTATAAGTGCTTTACCACTGAGCTGCACTCCAACCCATTTTTTAAAACTTTTTAAAATTCTGAGACAGGGTCTTACTAAGTTATTCAGGCTGTCTCTGGCCTCAAACCTGGAATCATCTTGTCTCCACCTCCCCTAGTTGCTGGGATTACAGGCATGCACCACTGCACCTGGCATTTTAAAGTCTTTTTTTGACAGAGCTTCCTATTTCACATCCATCTGTCCTCTTCAGTGAAATGTATCTTCATGCCTTTTTCCCATGTTCTAATTGATTTGTTTTTAATATTGAATTTTGAGGATTATTTATAACTTGTGATATGAGTCCTTTGTCAAATATGTGATATGTAAATACTTCTTCTCAGTCTCCTGTAGATTATCTTTTCATTCTCTTCACAGGATCTTTTACAAAGGAAAAGTCTGTGATTGTGATGAAGTTTAGTTTATTTTTTTCTTTTGGATCATGTTTTTAATATTATATCTTTGAACTCCTCACTTTGCTTTATCCCAAAGATTTTATCCTGTGTTTTATTCTAAGGGTTTTATAGTTTCACATTTTACATTTAGATATGTGCTCCATTTTGAAATAATTTTGTATAAGATATAAAGTCAAGGTTCGAAATCAGATAAGATGATTTCTCCCACTTTATTTTTCAGAATTGCTGTAACTGTTGTAGTTTATTTTTCCATAAAAATTTTATACTAGTTTGTCTAGTATATCTACAAAAATATCTTCCTGGATTATCATAGGAGTTTCATTAAACCTATATATCATTTGGGGAAAATTGACATCTTTACTGTTTTGAGCCTTCCAATTTTCCATTTATCTAGATCTTCTTTGATTTCTTTCATCATTATGTAGTTTTTGGCAAACAAGTCCTATACATGTTGCTAAATATATACTTGCATTAATGTTTTGAGCAATTTTCTTTTCAGTTGGGGGTTGAACCCAGGGCCTTGCACATACCTTGCAAGTACTCTACCACTGGATGGCACCCCCAGCCCGTATTTTTATATTTTATCTTGAGACAGGGTCTTGCTACGTTACACAGGCTGCCTCTGCCCTGGAGCTCATGATCCTCCCAACTCCACTCCCGAAGTTCTTGGGATTACAGGTGTGAGCCACCATGCCCTGCTGTTTTGAACAATTTTTAATGGTATTGTAATTATACTTTTAGTTTCTGTGTGTTCCTTGTTATTACGTACAAATTCAATCAGTTTTAGTATGTTGATCTTATTATATTCCAGCAATCTTGCTGAATTATGTCATTCTGGCAGGTTTTTATGATTACTTGAGATTTTTCTATATAGACCACCATGTCACCTGAGAATAAGGACAGTTTTCCTTCTTCCTTCCCAGTCTGTTGCCATTTATTTCTTTTGTTGCCTTATTGCAATGCTAAAACTTACAGTACCACGTTGGATAGCAGTGGTGAGAGCAAACACCCTTGCATTCTTCCCAATCATAGGTTGAAAGCATTCAGTCTTTGAGTATTAAGTATGACATTCACTCTAGGGTATTTGTAAATGTTCTTTGTCAAGATGAAGCAGTTCACCTCTGCTGCTAGTTTGTTGTAGTTTTTATCATGAATAAGTATTGAATCTTGTCATATATTTTTTGTCTCATGATATGATCATGCAATTTATCTTCTTTAGCCTATTAATATCATGGGTTATGCTGTTTGAATTTGCATATTGAACCAACTTTGCATTGTTGGAATAAAGTCTCACATACTAGTTCGCTTGTATTGCCATAATAAAATACCATAGACTAGGTGGCTTTAACTACGGAAACTTATTTCTCAAAATTCTTACGGCTGATAGTCCCCAGATCAGGGTCTAACAAGGCTCAGTTTTTGATGAGGGCCTTCTTCCTTGCTTGCCACATTCTTACTATCACCTTTCTTCAGTGTAAGTACAAAGAGATAAATCTTCCTCTTCAATAATGCCACCATCCTATTGGATCAGAGCCCTACCTTAGACCTCATTTAACCTTAACTACCCCCCTATAGACCCTGTCTTCAAATATAGTTAGATTGGTGCTTAGGGCTTCAACATATGAAATTGGTGTCAGGGGGACACAATTTAGTCCCTAATGCCAAGTTGGCTAGAGTTTAGAATTCTTTTTTATGAGCTGGGCATGGTGGCACACACCTACAGGAGGATGAGATCACAAGTTTGAGGCCAGAGGTAGTCTGCATAACTTAATGAGACTCTGACTCATATAAAAGTTGGGCTGTGGGTGCAGCCCAGTGGTAGAGTACTTGCAAAGTATGTGCGAAGCCCTGGGTTCAACCCCCAAGTACTACAAGCAAAAAAAGAATTCTCTTTTATATACTGCTTCATTTAATTTGCTAATACATTCCTAAGAATTTTTATTCTATGTTCCTGAGGAATATTGGCCTATAGTTTTCTTTTCTCAAGTATTTTTATCTGGTGGTGTATCGGAGCAATACTAGCCTCAAAAAATTATTCCCCCCTCTTCTGGTTCTTGGATGAGATGGTATAGAATTGGTATGAACTCTTATGTAAATGTTTGATAGAATTCTCCAGTGAAACACTGGATCTAGAGACTTCTCTTTTGAAAGTTTCTTAACTATAAATCTACTCTCTTTATTAGTTATCTTTTTCATATTTGGTAGTTTATACTTCAAGGAATTAGCTTGTTGAATTATGTGAATGTGTATATTCATAGTATTCTCTCTATTGCTTTCATTTTAATTTTTAATTGTTATTTTTCTGCAGGACTGGGGAGTTGAACCTAGAGTCTCACACATACTTTATAAGCCCTCTACCACCAAACTGCACCCACAGCCCATTTTTTACTTTTTGTTTTGAGACCAGGTCTTGCTAAATTACACAGGCTGCCTCTGTCCTCAAATTCGTGATTGTCTTGCCTCCACCTCCCCAGTCGCTGGGATTACAGATGTGCGCCACCACACCCAGCTATTGCTTTCATTTTAAAATTCAACTGTCTTAGCCAGGCTTCCACTTCCAGAAAGAGTAGATGTACTTCTCCCTGTGCCTTCCACTAAGTATAACTAAAAATCCTGAGCACTTACATAACACAAACCTAAGTCTTTGAAAGGTCAAGAGAAGAAGGCAGAATAGCTAGAGTCCTTGAGAGCTCTGGAACAACACAAGTGTGTGCTCGCGGAGTTTTCTTTTTGCTCCCAGACTTGATGCTTGAGAAGGTGGCAGCTCAGAAGCACCAAACAGCAAAGACACACACACAAAACAAAACAAAATAAAAAAACAAATAAGAAAATCTTGCTCTCGTTAGCCAAATGACTAGAAAAGGGGACAGCCTATCAAGACAGAAAACTTTAAAATAATACCTACTCATCTTCAGCCAAACAACACAGCAAAAACATCTGGGGCCACCCAGTACTCTCCAGCAATGATGCAGTGAGGAGCCTAAATTTCCACCTCAACCCTACAGTAATAATGCATGCCATCTGGGGTTGTATCAGAGAACACTTTATAGAGAATGAATATTTTCACCTCTGCTCAGCAATAATGAGGACATCTCTTTCCCCAGTGGTATAAGTCAAGGCCATGCAGGAAACTACTGTAAGGCTTTCTTACTGGTACCAGTGAGGAAGATATCAGTGTAGGCCTAGTAAGAGCCAGAACTCCCAGTCCCACACAGCAGTAACAGGGAGGCCTGGTCCTTGGTTGTTGACACAGGTCAAATGGTGATCTAGACCTTATGCAACTACCTGGCAGTAACAAGGCAATGTCTCCAACCCCCACTCCAATATCAATCTATAATAGTGTCATAGGAAGCAGCCAAAATCAAAAGTTGAAATAAGGTCCAGAATATTGTAATACTCAAAATATCCAGGTTTCAATAAAATAACAAAGAAGACTAATCATATCAAGAACACTCCAAGAGGGCTGGAGGTATAGTTCAGTGGTAGAGCACTTGCTAGCACGCCCAGAGCCCTGGCCTAGAGCCCTGGTTTTGATCCCCAGCACCTCAAAATAAAAAAATACTCTAAGAGTGAATATTCTAAAATATAAAAAGTGAAAGTTGAGCTAGGATTTGTGGTGCACATCTGAAATCTCAACTACTAGTGAAGCTAAGGCAGGACTGTGAGTTCGAGCCTAGAGGTCCCCTGTGCAGCTTAGTGAGTCGTTGTCTCAAAATAAAAAAGGGTTTGGAGTGTAGCTCAATGGTAAAGCACTTGCCTAGCATGTGCAGGCCCTGGGTTCAACCCCCAGTACTGGGGGAAAAAAAAAAACAATGAAAGTTAGACTTGGAGTTGTGGCTCAGTGGTAGAGTGCTTGCCCGGCATTTGTGAGGGCCTGAATTCTATCCCCAGCATTGCAAAAGCAGCAGCAGCAGCAGGAACAACTGCTGCTACTAGTCCGAGGACTATGCTCAGAAACTGTCACAGTATTATTTCTGCCATATTTTATTAAAGCATTTGCAGAGGACTCCCAGGCCAAAAGGAAGGGACGTGGACCCCCATCTCTCAACAAAATGAGTTCAAAGGATCTGTGACCATCTTCAGCCTAACACATTAGTAGTATATTTTTCCATTTATTTATTTATTTGTTTGTTTGTTTGTTTGTTTGTTTGTTTAGAATCAGGGCTCTCTATTGTCTAGGCTGGTCTCAAACTCCTGGGCTCAAGTGATAATCTCACCTCAGTCTCCTGAGTAGTTGGGACTATATATAGATGAACACCACAGTACCTATGGGCTGAGATTTAGTTCAGTGGGTAGAGCGCTGCGCTGCAGTCTCTGAGGTCCCGAGTTCAATTCCCAGCACCACAAAAATGGGAGAAGGGCCTGGCAATCCACTCCCAAGGCAATCCTGAAACAGTCAGCCATTGAAAACCCTATGAAGGTCACTATGAGTCGGATACCAACTCGATGGCACCTAACAACAACAACAACAACAACAACAGTGCCTATAGACAGATTAATCAGTGAGCTAGAGAAACTTTAAATAATATTAAAACTAAAGTGCACACCTGCTTTTTATTTGTTACCTAGTCCACAAGGTTGTCAGAATCCTTGAGTATTTTATTTCCTAAAGGATTTACTGAAGTAATATTGAATGTATATAAATTAACTGGTCTGAACCTTGAGTGCTAGAATTACTCATGCTGTAGTAACTGAAAAGGGAAAAAGATTCAAAAGAATAGGTTCAGACCAGATTCTTTTAGAATCCTTGTTCTGGCTTTCAAACTAGGGTTGTCCCTCTGTTTCACGGTCCTTTCTGCAGTTCTCTGTTAATGTCAGATAGTGTAGTGTGTTTATGTGATGATTGAGGAGAAAGGTACAGAGAACCAACAAGACCCAGCTTGAACTGCAAGTTATGGCTGCTAAGGTAGTTCTGTTGACTGACACAAGGAATTTTTGAAAGCAAGTTAGACAAATAAAGATGTAATGTAACCCCATTACATGTTTCCAGGAAGACTATGTATAATTTTGACATTTTGTTTTTAGGTGCTGTTGAGTCAGGTCTGACTCATAGTGACTCTCATAGGGTTTTTAGTAGCTGTTTTTTTTTCCCCCAGGATTATTTTGGAAGTGGGATACCACGTCCTTCTCTCATTTTTGTGGTGCTGGGGATCAAACCCAAGGCCTCAGAGAGCACAGAGCAGCACTTTACCAACTGAACTAAACCCCAGCCCAGATTTTACTTAACTTCCCATTTATATAGCCTTATGTATTTCGAATATCTATTTAACTTTTTCAGAATATAGTGCAAT